>JAYXIM010056463.1:0-27206 GCA_037575425.1 Anastrepha fraterculus | reverse complement strand
TTTAATTTAAAATATTTTAAAAATTTTAGTTAAATATTTTGAAAATCTAATTTAAAATATTTTTTTATTTGATGGTAACTGCCAATTTGTCAATCGAAATTGAAAGAGCTGAATTTTATAAGCATTCTTACACTCCCATCAGATAAGATTCATTGAATTAAAAATAGACTGGGCATACATTTTTTAAAGGTGTTTAGGCCAAGCTGCTCTCCCAATTTTTGGTGTGCGTTATGATGTTTTCACGGAAAGGGAAGGACCTACAATTTTATCACGCCAAATTATGGCTGCTGTTTTATGGAAGAAATACATTCGAATGTTTGCATCCGCCTGAACTTTTACTGCCGCTATTAGCATAAACATTTTAATCTTTAATGTGCATAGTGGGCATTGAACCCTGGACCCGCCTGCGGAACCGAACGCACACTACCGCAGCGGCTACCACACATTAAAACTAGTTATTTATGGAATATGTGTGGTTGAAACAATGTAATTAAGTATTTAGTCAGAGCATTAACTTTAGTTAGATGCCTCATTAACATTTTCGAAATAAGTGAGCAGCATATTACTAAATTTTCTTACACATAACAACTGCGTTTAAAGAAGTCCTTCAGTAATTCATCCTGTGTCGGCTTTTGACCAATTTTTTTCAGCCAATTTGGTAGCCAATATTCGAAAAAGCAACGCATGCGCATCTCGGTCTTGGGTAAATTATTATCTACAAAAAAATATCAAGTCAGCACAGGGTAGTTGAATAATGGAGAACAAGTAAATAATTTCAATACATAACATAATTAATTCACTGCAAACTGCACAGCTTACCAGGATTTACTAGGCATCCGCCGTCGGTTATGTTGACAAGCAGATACCCACTCTGTATGTGTTCCCAGTAGAGGCTATGCAGACGCCAGAGACATTGTAGAGAATTAACACGACAAAATTCTTGCTGAACGTTCAACTCCTCCCAAAAGAAATGATCAAGGTGCTGAAAGCAGTAAAAAGATTAAGCTAACTTCCTAATTTTTTTATAAGTTGTTGTCGCGGCAGCGTACCTCATCCACTATTAAAATGCACGGATAGCGATGTATTGATAGTATCTTGGGGTTGCCGTTAGTGGCACCTTCAACATTTTCTTCGGCTATTGTATGAGAAGTACAATTTGAAAATTAAAATGACGCTTCAAAGTAAAATTGCTTACGCGCGTTTTGTAGTTTGAGTAATAATTTAGCAGCACTACTCTGTTCGCGACTATTGCTAGTGAGCAGTGCACAAATTGCATGAATTTCTAGTTCAGATAGTGTATCGATATTCATAGCTGTAAGCGAGAGCAACACACGCTCTTGTGACTCCCATCGGTTTTCATTACAGAAGTCATCGACACTAGCAAATGCGTTCTTTTGCCTAGTCAGCAGTGTGGCAGCTTCACAGGGAGACTTAATGTAAGGTTGGCCGGAGAACAGAAAACTCCAAGGAAAAAAGAAATTCTTCAGCTCTTGCAATGCTTGCTGCAACGCAAAATAAATGATAAATTGAAAGCAGTAAGTGTGAAAAATTGATGATTTACCGCAATGTGCTGGTCCAATTCAAACAACATATCCCAATAAGATTTTTTAGCTTCTTTTGTAATGTATTCTTTGGGGTCCACATTTATGCACTGCTTGAATTGATTTGCAATGTTGGCATATTTTTTATAAAGCTCTTTTTGCTCAAGACCACTAAAGCGTAGGCAAATTGGAGTAGGATATTTTTTACTACGTGCGTGTCTCAGTATTGTTACATATATATTTGCATCCAACTCATGTATCTGCGGAAAAACGGAATATGTAGTTTCTGTTCGCGGCCCTTTACAAAGTTGGAGTATTGTCCATTCTGGAAAAAAGTAATATATATATATATATAATTTTGCGAAATTTCCTCAAGCAATTGTTAAATACCTTTTGGCAATTGTTGGCAAATTTCTTCGATTTTACGCACGCCCTCTAAAGGGTCACTGATATTTTGTAGAAAATTTGACGAACCGTTATGTGGCTTATCACCAGCAACAGTGTTTTTATTAGAAATACCAATTTTTTCCAGGGCAAACTGCATAAGACGATTACTGCACAAATAAAAAATTTGCTAACAAACTGAACTTTTGAAAAATTGTGCACCTATACCTTTTAAAATTTTCTTTTTCCCACGCACTCATCTCCTGGTATAGTCTTTCTGCCAAAGTCGGTCTTTCGCCTGATTGCTGATTTCCATGAAGTGTCGAATGGATTTGAAAGTAGCGTTCCTGCGACGCTTGATATAATGAACGAACTTGGTAGAAAATCGAGCAGAGTAAATTTCCATCATTGAATTCTATTTCCGCTTGGTCCGAAAAGAATTCTGTGGATATATAATTAAATGTTTCGAATATTTGGATGATGCCATTTAAACAACCTCTTGCATTTGGACCAGCATTCACCGCAACATTGTCACGCAACAAATATTGGACTATATTTTTCTCCATTTGCAATATAAGAACAAAAAAATAAATACAATTTAGGGTGTTGAACTTCCACAATAATCACAAATTTAATGTTTAAAATTCGCGGCTTCGCTTAAATCACTTGTCAGAATTTGATTTTGCACAAGGCGAATTGAATAGAGAAGGTGGCTACTTTATTTTTTGCACAATCTCACGGCACTTCTACATCTGCGGTGGCCAATCACATACCTACGTACTGTTAGTTTTCTCGCATCCAAACATCAACTAAAGGTATAATTTTTACGTTGGCATTTCATCGCATACCATTTAATTTGAAATACGGGCAAAGCAATTAAAGCAATGCAAGAAATTAAAAACAAAACAAACGTGTGGGAACAAAACAAACGTGTGGATCAAGCAAGCTCATCGAGATATTGAGTTAGTGAAACGCAAAATTAAGCATGTGCGCAAAGCGTATGTTGCAGAAAAAGTAAATTATATTAGTTTAATAAATTTTAAATCGAAAATTATTGGAAATATTACAACAAAAAAATTAAAAAATTTAGTAGAAAATATTGAAAATGCAAATGTTGCTATTTTGCGAATTTCACTGTTTCCCGCTTCGTCGGCTTGAGTAGACGTCACCTTTAGCATCCAATTCGCCGTGGATTTCGCCATGATCAACTAGGGACAGGGTCCACAGAATAACTTGAAATTCTTTTCGTCACAGGGTAGCTCAGTAAATAATAAAGTAATGCGAAAATATCGATAGCCGATCGATATGTAGAAAAGGTATATATATCGGATACATTTTGATATTTATACCATGTCGCAAGCTACGAATACTTTTATTAGCTTTTTTAATTGTTGAGATATTTTACCTACTTCGAAATTGACACACACTACTTTTCTTGCCAAAGAGGAACTGATATAATGACACTTTAAGGTTTTTAATACACAAGAGGCCGTTCATATACAATTAAATAGAAACAAATCTTCCTGATTTTATTCAAAATCAAATCGCAAGAAAACTTTGTTTATATTAATAAATGTATTTTTTCAGTACGAAAATCGACTTTTTGAAGTGAAACTTCTTAGGCGTCGATGGACGAGTGGGAATGAAGAGCAAAATTTCAAGCCCATGTAACGTTTTGGGCATTTTCGTTCCGCGAGAGAGAAAAAAGATATAACGTAGAGGAAGAGGAGAGAGAGAGCTATACCTTATATATATCTTAGATACACCTTAGGCTATTTTTCCTGAGTTTTTCCTTGTGGTTGCTAATTTCTAGTGAGAAATAACACTGCCTACTTTTTGGCGCGTGTGTGTTGGTGCAAACTTGTACGAAATATATTTTTGGTGCCTACTTTTCGGCGTTATATTTCCTTGGTGCCTACTGTTTGGGGCGTTTTTTGGTCCCAATTTTTTTGGTGCCTCCTTTTTGGCGTTTATATCCGTTTCCTGGCTAGTGCTTTTGCGTACTATAAAGTGCTATCCATTCCGACGTCGGATTTATTGGTATTGCCTTGCGGTAATTTGTGCCGTTGCTGCTGTCCTGGAATCGCTGCGTTTGTGCGAGTGATAAACGCTCGGAGTAGTGCGCGTTGTTGCCACGGTTTGTGTCCGGCGATTACCTACACCGGTCGACCCTTCTCCATTTTTCGTAAATATTGTCCATTTGTATTCTTTGCAAATGTTGTGAATTTATTTAGATATATATTCTTTCTCTCTCTCTTATTCACTCTCGGGTCTCTCCCTCTTTCTTTGTCTGCCTTGAAAGTTTCACTTCTGTTATGTGTACTACGCTACACGCCCTTTTTTTAATTTGTTTTTTCGTTGGCGTATTGGCGGTTTAAACGTAAAATTTTTTGAGTTGCTCCTTATTTATATACAGTCGAGTCCCGATAATTCGAAATGGCAAGGGGATCAGTTTTTTTCCGATTTACACAGAAATTCTAATGATCGCGATTTCCATTAAACGAAGCTCAAAAAAGAAAAATTCAAATAAACGAGGCTTTTATAAATATTTCATCATGTGTACTTAATAAATGGAATTTAAAAAAATATTTAAGTACATTCAATTATACGTTTTTCATATTAAATCATAATTGAACAGTAAATAAAATTATAATAACAAAATTCATAATTTTTTAATAACATACAATTAGTTTTTAAAAAAGTCTGTTATTTTCGATTGTTTAACACTTTTTTCTTTAAGTTTTTCTATTTCATTTTCCAAACTAATAAGGCTATCAAAGACACTGTCTTGAATATTATTTGTTGAAAGAAAATGTTTCAATCGATGAACTAACGCTATAGCTTGTGTGGTTGTTAAAGTTTCATCTCCTTCGGCATCATCATCATCATCGTCACTTTCATTATTGACATGCAAAACTTCTTGCGAAATGTTGTCTGTTACCATACCAGTTACAGCAATGTCATTGTCAACGTTTACATATTCCTCGAAAGATCCGGCATAATCAGGTATTCAGATATAGCTTCCCACATATAATCTATGTTTAATTGACTATCTTCTAAATAATCATCGTTTAATGTTTTATTGAACAGTCAGAACAAACGCCTTCATTAACAAACGCACTTTCGCCGCACATTTTTTTAAAGGAGATATTGTTTTGTTGTTTAAAACGATCTGCTAGCCTTAAAATCTAATACGTTCATATCTCTGGCAAAAAGTAAAGCTTTTTCTTTTAATAGTTCTCCGCCAATGGGAACGTTACTCTCACGGCATTGCGTAAACCACAAGAGTACAGATTTCTCTACATTTGGATTTTAAGCATGTTTCTGACGTTTCAGTTTACTATAAGATTTGTGTTTGCAGAATAAACTCTCTTTTATGTAAAATTGACGTGATTGTTGATGGAGCGATATTAAATTGTTTTGCCACATCAATTTTTTTTGTTTCAGTATCCATGACTGAAATAATGTCTTGCTTTTGCGCGATTGATAAGGTCTTATGCGTACGTCTATTTGCCATTTCTAAGAAATGATGTTGCGCTTAGAATAAAACTCGACAAACTAAACGAAAACAGTGTGAAAAGCGCAAAATTCAACATGCACTGCGACATTAAGGCGTCATAGCTGTTTGCAAAATGCAACGGTAATTTAACGACAAAAAGTTTCAAACTGCAATTCGTGTTATAAGAAGTTACGAAAACAAAATTTCAATTTATAAGAGGTTTAATATTCTATGAGTTGTGAAAAAGACTACGAATTAACGAGGGGACCAAAATGTATGGAATTTTTCAAATTAACGAATTTTTTTCAAGGGGATAGAGTTTTTTTCGATTTATCGCGATTTCCGATTTAGCGGGTTACAAATTATTGAGACTCGACTGTATTATATAATTTGCAGCCCAAAATGTCCATTACTTTATTATTCATAGTTTTATTGTTATCTTCGTTTTGTTTTATGAAAGGTCCAAAAATTAATAGATATTTCTCAGAATTTGTGTTCTCTTGCAATGAAGATGTGATGTTTTACAATAAGAAAATATTATTTCATTAATAAATTAAGACTTTAAAATTAAACAAAAAATTAAATTGGTAATTTATGTGCATTATGTATTTTTATTCATTTCTTCCCCCTACTACCGCAATAACCATTGAAAACTTTATTGACATTCACTGCATACTAATTCAAGCTTAAAGTTTCGAAAACAGTTTAAGCGAGAATTGGTGAGAAACAGGGCGCTTGACTTTTGTATTAGTAAGCCTATTATTGATTATGATTGAATGTTGGAAAAATGTTACTATCAATTCAAACATAATTATATCAGTTAACAGCAGGGGTGCTCTGCTATTTCCACTATGGATAAACATATCGAATAAAGAATTTGGCTTAAATTTAATGCAAAGATTTAAACCGTAATATACGTAAATGCGAAAGTTGTAAAATTGTATTTTATATGTATATGTTATATGTTGTTCATTATTAAGTAACGAATTCCACTGGGAATTCTTACTCTAAGCTATTCTTATTTAAATTGTAGGTAAAAATAGTACTTATTGTTATGACAGATTGTATGGAATAAATGGAGTTCGAAAAAAAAAAAAAAATTTTGTATTTTGAAAGGGATTTCGTGTGCCGAATCGTTGAAAATATTGCAGAAAACTTATGGTGAGGATGCTTTATCAAAAACATGGGTCTACGAGTGGTATAAGGCTTTTGCAGAGGGCCAAGAAGTCATGGAAGATTTGCCTCGATCTGGTCGCCCATCAACGTTCTCAACGGATGAACCTTAGCGAGTCTCAAAATTGGGCATGAGACGCGTGGCTGCTCGACTCGTTCCAAGAGAGTTGAATTTCTTTCAAAAAATTTATCGGATAGGTGGCTCCTTCATGCTTGAGCAATTGAATACGGACCCAACGTTTATCCAACGCAGGCGTCTGAATGGAGCTATCCACATGAGCGGAAACCCAGAAAACCACGTCAAAGTCGGTCAAAAGTGAAAGTCATACTACTCGTTTTCTTTGTTTATCATGGTGTTGTACATTTCAAAAAAAAAAAAACATTACATTATTCGTTTCAAATAGTTCTACGGTAAATAAAGAATACTAATTGGAAGTTATACGACGTTTGAGAAAGAATGTGCGTAGGAAACGGCTCATGGATCCTGAACCATGATAATGCATCGTCTCACAAGGTTCATATTGTGAACACTTTTTTGATCAAAAACTCAACCAAAAATCTTTGCACAACCACCGTATTCAACGGATTTAGCCCCTGTGACTTTTTCCTTTTCCCAAAACTTAAATTGCCACTCCGCGGACGCAACTTTGAGTCGATAGAGGCCATTAAGGAGAATTCGCTGAAGGAGCTGAAGAAGATCTCATCAAACGCGTTTAAAAGGTACTTTGATGTTTGGACAAATCGTTGGAATATGTGTAGTGCTTCGAATGGAGCCTATTTTGAAGGCGACAAAATAAATTTTGATGATTAAACAATTATTTTGCGTTTTATTAAATATCTCCCGGTACGTTTTTTACAGAATGTATATACAGGGACGTCGAGGTAAATCCGGAATATTGAACTTAAAAACAAATTTATTGTATATTTACTCAAAAATACTTTTATTTGCACTTAACTTTGTATAATGTAAGTACACATATCATAGTTGAAAATTATGCAATGTAACCTCCATCTAATGCAATTACCAGCCGGCACCTGAAGCGCCCGCATGCTCGAGCTACCTCCTCTTTGTCCATTGTGGTCATCACTTCCTCGATGGTTGTCTTCAGAGCGTCCTTAGTGTTATGAGGCTTCGCGTTAACTTTTGCTTCTACTGTGCCCCACACGTAATAATCAAGAGGATTGCAGTCTGGGCTTGACGGTGGCCAAAAATCTGGTGACCAGTGGTAGGGTAGGTTGTTCCTGAAGCCAAGCCTGAGTCTTCTTTGCCTTGTGAGCAGGTGAGGAGTCCTGCTGAAACACATATTCTCTTCCAGCAGCCACGCGGTCCATCCAGGGTTGCGTTTTTTTGTAGCCAAACCACTCAATTATCTCTTTAGGGCTTTTTCCGGCGCGAAGTGGCCCTAGTATCGCAGCTCTTCTGTCCTGCTCTCGACTTATCGTTTCACTAGCACTTACTCCGGCACTCCAATGTCAATCAGGAAACAATACACTAAAAATATGTCCCTTTATCAGCGGTTTTAGACTTAACGCTACTGCTCCAGAGCTTTCGAAATGTTTTCCGGATTTACCTCGACGACCCTGTACTCGTATATATAGTACATTTCTTGTGGTTGGTAATTTCTAATGCTTTCGGGAATATGCACCTTTGCTCTGATTTTTAGAGCAATGGGATAATCTTCGGCCCGTTCGAATTCCATCTCTTCAGATGTTTCGTCACTGATTTCATTTAAATCTATCTACAAACGAACCTGATTCTCAAGCAAATCAAAGCCTAGCACTAATTGTAAGATACACCCAAACACAGCATGAAATGATGAAATAATGGGCGTAACAGCTGGTGAGGGACCGTGTGGTGTATTCTGCACATCACCTGTAGCTGTGCAAAAGTGTTATTAGTGCCCATAAATTTATTTAATTGAAGATGAAATTCTGAGGAGTGGCGTTAGTTTATAAGGAAATTCAAAAATCGGTCCAAAGTAACTAAAAATTAAATTTAAAAAGTAGTTAATAACCTTAACGAAACTGTATTTGCTCTAGAACTTCAAAATTTTGTAGAAAACATACGAGTCGATCTCAAAATATGTATTAATGTTTAAAAAAATGGTTAGTATAAAGTTCAATATGGTGTGGCACACGCCATTTATCACTAAAGTCCTCAAATTTAAACAGAAGTTCCGAATTGACGGCAAGGTAAATTGAAGTACACCTGTATTTGAAAGGAAACTAAAGCAGTGTATTCTGCACTGGCACACAGATGGCTCAAAGACTCCAGAAGGTCATCCGTCGCGGATTGCCATTGTGAGCGACAGTCAGGCGGCGCTCAAGGCTTCGTCATCCTGTGAGATTGACTTCTCACTGGCCCTTGAATGTATCGCGAAACTGAATCTGTTAGGAACGCACAAACGCATTCGACTGATTTGGGTCGCAGGGCACTGGGTATAACTGAGAGCGAAGTAGCAAACGTATTGGCAAAAGAGGTCGCGGCCTCGTTATTAATAGGACCCGAGACCTTCGTTGATATGAGACAACATATGAGACAACTTATGAGACAACAATCTCTTCCCGAAGCATTAACTGAGAACTTTCACGGGCATTCTCACAGGCCTTTGCAGACTGCGCAGTGATCTGCACATAATCGCGATATGGTCCATTAATTGATTCTTGTCGTTCCTGCGAACATTCGCAGAAGAGAAGTAAATACGCCCAGTCTTACTTAGCTCTATCACAAGTTTAATAAGGGTCTGAGTGAGGTACTAGGATGAGTAGAGAGCACAAAGACCAAGAGGTCGAAGTGCAAACCTCAAATAAATCTAGATCTAAAGAGCACACAATTAAAATTTTTTTAATACCTCGATATCTAAAAGTCTATCATCCAACACTATAATCTTACCCAACTAGTCATATTTTTGACTTCCCCGTTGAATTACTTCGTTATTCGTACTTCAATACTAGCGTAATAATTTTGTCTTTATTCAAGGATTAGCTGGGCTTGAGTCGTCACATCTGTCAATGTACAACTCGTCTCTGAAACCCCCATATTTTGGATTATGACATATTTTAACGTACCGCATTTCACAAGTTTTATGCTTTTTACGTACTGTGATTCATACGTTCGGCGTCCGCTGTGCGTGACTACTATTCGGGAGTGTGTAGGTTCGAATCTCCGTGCATGGAACAGCAAAAGTATTTTCTAATACTAGTCGCCTCTCGGCATGCAATGGCAAACCTCTGCCATGCAAAAGCTTCTCATGAACAAAATCGGCCGTTCGGAGTCAGCTTAAAACTCTAGGTCCCTCCATTTTTAGAGCAACATCAAGACGCACACCATAAATATGAGAAGGAGCTCGGCCAAACACCTAACAGAAGTATGCGCGCCAATTATTAATTAAGGTTTTTTTTCAACGTTCATAAAATTGATATAATAAAAACTGAGACTACTTATATGCACAATACACATAAAAAATTGTTTTTTGTCGTATTACAGATTTTTTTTTCGTACAATTTCTTTCACGGATGTGACAATTCGAGCCCTGCTTTGGCAATGAATAGCTGTTGACAATGAATAGTAGTCAACCATTAAAAAAAACCGCCAACGCTAGGTTTAGAGTATTTAGTGATACTAGAACGCATTTGTGAGAATGTCTATAAAATAATATTATAATTTTTGGTTACTTTCAGATTTTAAATCCTGGATAAAAAATTGTTATTCTTTTTATTTAATATCTGACCATATTTAACACCATATATATTCATCGAAATACTCGTATATTTTTCTCACTTTGTCATCTAATTGACATTATGGGCCCTTGTGATGTCGGAGGGTTGCTTTTGAGATTTCACAACGTATGGGCATCGAAGAGCGGCAGGTTGAAAAGCAAACTTGTAAATTAAATTAATGTAACGATTTAAAGCTAAATATGATTAAAGGCAATCAACTTAAGTGAAATAAGAAAAACACCAACTGTGTTGACATCGACCTGACCGAAAAATAACAACAAGTAGACAGGCAACCCCCACTTCTACCCATGATGTAAGACTCAATCTCGTAGATATGTCATAGTGTATGTACACGAAATATGTAAGAATGTAAGCAAATGTTGCTCTTTCTTGAAACGAGTCTTTCCTCTCTGCTACCAAATCTAGCTAGAAACTAAGAATTACGGCAACTAAAATACAATAAAAATTGCTGGCGTATACTCAAATGCTGCATTACCACTCAAAATGTCGTCAATTACAAGCGGGTCAACTCCACCATGAGATGTAAATTACAAAGTATCCTCTTTGATTTTACAACAGAACCCCAACTATACACATACACATATATATATGTATACATAAACTTATATATATAAAATTCGCGTTTACATCCTTTGCTGATTGTTGCGCCGAGCTCCTTCTCCAACTTATGGTATGGGTCTAGATGGGTTTCCTCAAATGGGGAGAGCTACAGTTTTATGCTGCTTCCGAAAGGCAGATGGTTTTTTTTATGATGAGCTTTTTCATGGTAGACATTTATTCAGAGTTTGCCATTGCTCACCGTAGGGCAACCGCTTTAGAAAAAACTTTTTAGAATGGTGGTCAAGCATCAAACAATTCGTCTAGGGCGATCACCGAAACCCAAAATCTGGACCAACATAAAGCCCCTTAATGCGCTGTGTAAAACAAAAACCAACCATTTCTTAAATATTTCTGTCCAATATCTTTCAAATTTAATATATCTAGCTGATATTACAAGACAATTTCGCAAATATTGGTTTAAGTCCTCAAATTGCATTCCAATACAGTAAAAGTCGATATTTATCATCCAGCTCAAGCTGTCTTCCATATAAAGAATCCAAGCATGTAGAGAATCCTATTAGTCTTACGGGGTTAAAATATGCTCTTGTCTAGTTCTAGTCTATTCTGAATGGTAAAAGTCCAGGTATGGACAGGACTACTTAAGCAATGCAAAAAAAAAAATAAAATTTACTTGAATCTCGCCAGGTTAGCTATTTAAATTATGCAATCAAGTCTTTGACTCACACATACCATAGTCTTAGTCACTAGAACTGTGATTCCTATCTGCAAATCAAATAAAGAAAAACTCGTATAACCTCATTTGGACCAATATTCCTTAACCCTTGTTGCATAAAATGCTTGACAAGATCATCGCTCATATTATTTCTACTTACAAAAGCATTAAATTGATATCATAATCCGACGATTTCAATTTAATTCAAAAACTTGGGAAAGGTAGTAAACAAGTTAAATGTCATAAAATGCCTTGCTTCAAATACAACTGTAATATTTCGTCCTTTATATCAACAGTATATATTTATGTATATGTCTTTACCACTTCGCATCAAAATCACAGATTTCCAAAATAAAAATAGTTCTAAATTCTGTTCTACGTCTATCCCTTGGCGCCTTGCCATTCACTCCTGTTAGCAACTTATTATTTGAAGCCAACGAGAAATGGCTCCCCACAAACTTTTTAAAATCATTCCTATTAGCCGCGACACTTTACTTTTCAATATACGAGTAGTAAACAGAAAACATAAAATACAAAAAACTGTCGCAGTAGTATGCAGATCTATAGATATATGTTGTGTAATTAAAAAAATAACTTGTTGTCAATGGGGGATCGGATCTTCACATCCACACTTGTCACTATTCAGCAAGCTCGAGAAGAATTCACTTCATAACTTAAGTATGCTCCACGTCAGCAGCCCGGGTTTGAAACCTTCGGAAAGCCGCTGAGCTTTCTGGTAGAATTTTCTGGCGACTTTCCCATCAGCCATCATCTCAAGCTCTTCGTTCTCACGTATTTCGGTATCTCGTTTCTTTTTAATACGTCCCACTTCCTTTCTCAGCACCAATTGTTCTTTCGGGATTGCCGAAATCCGATTTCTTTTTCGGCGGCGGTACGAAGAGAATGAGAAAGGTGGCTCCATTGCTCGTGCGTGTTGCACGTGTTGGGCAGTACTTTTTGAATAAGAGTGAGAGCGCATGTTCTGCCCGTCTGCTGCGATTTCCTCTTTTCGATGTCGAGCATTCTATGCGTAGGTAGCGTGTTTTGCTGCACAGAGGCGTGTGCGTATTTTGCCTGAAACTAGATAATGATCCGACGGTGAGACCAATAATCTCTTCCTGCCATTGGAGTCACTAAGCGCAATTCTTAATGAAGTGTAAGGGCAGTGCTCATAGGAACGTTCCAGGTGCTCAAAGAAGCCGTCTTTGGTCGAATCGTCCTTCTCTTCCAGCGGCGCGTGGAGGAAAATGAGCGAGACGTTGAAGAAATTCGCGTTGGTGCAGATTGTTGCGAGACGCTCGCCCGCCGGAATAAACGAAAGTACTTGGGGACGATATCTCTCTTCTGCTACAAATCCAATACAGAATTTGGGCTCCTTTACATGGCAGCTATAGTAGATTTTGCAAGATCCAATGGTATTTTTGCCTTGCTCTGTCCATTGTATCTCTTGAATGACGGTGATGCAGCCTTTACTTGTTCGTTAGTTTGCAGTGGCCATCGCCAGAATAGGGAGTTCTAATCTGAGGCGCCGCATATATTTTTATTTGGAGTTTCTTTTTTATGTGGTATTCGGAAGCTACCCAGAGGATACTTGGATGAAACGCGGAAATTGTGAGCTGCTTAAAACGTATGCAGAAGAAACGTTCTGGCCACTCCCAGGTGAATGGTGATTTAACACTTCTACCCACGGAATCATCCTTCAAAATTAGTGTGTATACACTTATACCAGGTGTATACCTATGAAATGATATTTTTTTTTAAATTTCAAACGTTTATTAACAAAAAATGGTTACAAATTTAATCTTCAAAATAATAGCCATCGCTAGCGACACATTTTTCCCATCTCTCAGGCAATTTGTGGATGCCGCGCCAAAAAAATTGTCCGTCTGTGTGTATTGTCATCAAGAAAAATTACTTTCTGACGCCGATCGGCATATTCTGGGCGTTTTCAGTGCATATCGCTTCAAATAGGCCAATTATCGTTGGTAGTGTGCATCGTCAACTATTTCATCTGGTTTTAATAGCTCGTACCAAATCATACCACGCTGATCCCAGAAAACACACAGCATTGCTGCCTTGCGGCCGAAGCGATTTGGTTTGGCGGTTGTTTTTGGCTTGTGGCCAGGACCATACGATAATTTACGCTTGGGATTGGAGAAATACACCCATTTTTCATCACCCGTAACGATTCGATGCAAAAAGGCCTTCCTTTTGAACCGGGAGAGCAGCATTTCGCAAGTGGTTTCACGATGTCGGCAAATCGTACTTTGAAGGCGCGAAATTCGACATTTTTAAGAGCGACAAAAATGCATTGTTGTATGAAATGTAACAAACAATGAACTGAATATTGTTGACAGATGACAGATGAAAAAACAAGACATTTGGGAAGGTTTCAAAATACTCCTAGCGACATCTATGGACTAATAGCAGAAAGTCTCACTTCATAGGTATATACCTGGTAAATATATTATATTTGTGAGCATTTCGTTTTTATTCTCTATTACATAAGAACAGCTATAGCTCCATGTGGCACTAGATTGCTATTTTAATTATAATTGTAGTTTTTAATAAATAAATAAAATAAACCTAATATTAAATAATGAATAGCTCAAATAATTTTTTTTATTAAAATACATTTGTATGATTTGAAGTGCATTTACAAACAGACAAGTGAATACACGTACAATCAAGTTTAACCTTTTCCTATCACGCGCTTTTGACTGCACAAAGTTTTCCAGTAATTCTAGATTGCAATTCACTAGGTTGGAAGGTTAACACCGATTTATAAAATCAATTAAAAGTTTAATGAGTATCGGGTGTAACATTAGTAAGATTTAAGGGTATTGGTAAGTTGTTGATAAAAAATTGAAATAGATACCACAACATTGGAATGGGCAAAAATCATTAGGTGTGTAAGATGAAGGAAGGAATAGCGTTCGAATTGCAGGAGTGTTCAGCAATTTTATTGCTTTCTAGTACATATACATATGTATGTGCCTGAATGTTTTGCAACACTTACCATGATTGTTTTAACTTTATTTTTTCACTTTCTTTATTTATTTTCAGGTAAGAAAGCGTTGATCACATCTCGACAACTATGCGTTCAAATAGCCGTAAAGCCAGGCAAAATTACACAAGTCAGATAAAAAACTAATGTTTCTACCAGATGCCCCCACACAATTTCTTCAGTTAAAAGTGTAAAAAGGTATCTAATATATTTTAAGAGTATATATTTAGTGATGATTTTGTACCTCAATTAAGAAGGCATTTGACGATATCGCGAACCCAAAGGCTTTGTGAGCCCTAAGCATGAAATGAATTTGTAGTGATCACAACAATAAAGTAGAAAATGAAGCTTTGATTAGATATACCCCATAAGATGCCCCATCACCATTCTGTGACTTCGTCCAGTTATTTGTGTAAATATGACCAAGAGAAATCAATATTTTTGTTAACTTGCAGTGTTTGTTAAGCTAGCAGTGTTTCGCCAGCTACAAAGGATTTCGGAAATGGTAAAGCGCCAAATGGTAAAATGCTTAAGAGCAATTATTATGTAAATTGAATTTGTTGAGGCTATAGACTACAATGGAATAAGTCAATCACCGAAGGCGGATGTGTTTGTGTGTGACTACAATTAGGTACGTTCGGGGTTCGAAACCCCCTGCGGGAATGAAAAACCAAATAATAGAAAAGAAATTTTTTGCTACCGCTCTCACTCGCTTCTCATAAAAAAACATCTGCAGTGTTTAGGTGCCTTCATTAGTGGAAAAAAATCAAGACGCACACCATAAATTATAGTAGGTGCTCGGCCAATATAAGTTGCATGCGCCAGTTATATTTATATACATGCACATGTACCTATATATGTAGTAGAATAATTTATTTAGGTTACATTTCCATATACATTTACTCTTACCAGCCTACCCAGCAGAACTTGCGGCCATACGTTGCAAACTTCCTAGCGAGTATAGTATTGTATACTTAATTTTATATTATATAATATTAATTGTCTTGTGAAAAAGGTTCATTTTATCTTTTGATTCCTATATCGAACATAGGGTCTCAACTTGTTGAGGTTGCAATTATGTTGAGTTTAAGGCGGGCAGGTTATTGGTCTAGTCTTATACCGCCTAGTCTCGGTTGTCAGAGCCTCCTTTGTTTTAGCAAGGTGCACCACGTACAGATGAGATTGACAGTTGGAACGTAGTGGCTGTATTTTACGCATATGTATCTCTCCAATTGGTAGCCCACGAAGAGGAGTTGCATAATTTACCTATACATCTTCACCGAGTAATAAGAAACTACTCCTCCAATTAAAAACTATCTTTAACGGGCTTTCGATTTTGTGTGCTTTTATTCATGTATTCTTTTAATTCGTAAGTTTTTCAAAAAAATTGTATTCTATATTAATACTAGCGTACCCTCGCCCGCTTCGCTAGACGATAAATTCAATGATTTGCTGAAAGAGAATAAAATTAATACGAAACAAAGCAAATTCTTTGATACAATTTCATTCGAACTTTATTGTAACACTTTTTGGTAGACAACGTTTTTGGTTTTTTCATCTTTCGCGTGAATAATGACGATGGTTTGCCAACTCGTGAGCAAGCTACATACAATTGTCCATGAGAAAAAATTGGGTATTCTAAATTAATACCGCACATTTGTAGAGACTGTCCTTGCGCCTTATTAATTCTCATAACGAAGGCAAGGCGAATAGGGAACTGCAAACGTCTGAAATCGAATGGTAAAACCGCCGGAATCAGTGGAATTCAGGGTATCAAAATGTCTTCTCTTTTGTACTTCCCTTTCAAAATTGTTGCTTCGATGACGTTACCCATTAGCTTCTTTACAGCGAGTCTGGTACCGTTGCAAAGTCGGGGCACATTACTATTGCGCAGCATAATAATCGGTGCTCCAATTTTTAATCGTAAATTATGAGGTGGTAAGCCTGGCAAATCGAGTGAGTTTAAGAATTCAGTTGGATAATTTACGACCTCATCTTGATCAGTAATAGTGTCCATTGACTTATACGCAACTATGTCACCAGGTATTTGATCTAAAATAGCTGAATTTATATCATTGACGTCCTTATTTTTCCCAGCTAAAATTGCTCTTTCGCTGAGTCAATCATGGTTTTTGTAATGTTGAACTATGTTTGGAAATACACTCTGTATCAATGCCTCTTTAGACTGTGCAAAAGTGCAGAAATTGTTAGGCAATGTTATCATTCCTCTTGTTTCTGAAAAAAGGTTTATTTTTTTTGGTTAAAAAGTGTTTTTTGAAGTTTTGAAAAACACTTCGCTCTAACAAATTTCTTCTCAGTTAATTGCTGAAAATTAAATATTTTGAAAAAACTATTTTTTTTAATTTAACGTTTTTGAGAAAATTTTGTTCTTGAAAAAATTTCATACTTTTGTAAAAGTTTAAATTGATTTGTTAAAAAAGATTTTTTTCCGCTTTGAAAAACACTCCCTCGAAAAAATGTATTCTATATTAATAGTGGAATATGAAATGCTTTGAAAACACCATTTTTTTTTAATTTTGTTTGGTTTTCAGAAAATTTTGTTTTGAAAAAATTTCATACCCTTGAAAAAGTTTTATTTTATTTAATTTGTTTAAAATTTTTGAAATTTTTTTTTTGTAATTTTAGAAAAACACCTCTTCGAAGAAATTTCTTTTATCTTTTTGAGGAAAATTTGGTTTTGAAAAAATTTCATGCTTTCGAATTTTTTTTATTTTACTTTATTTCTTCAAAATTTTTGAAAACAATTTTTTTTATAATTTTCGAAAAACACCCCTTTGAAAAAATGTTTTCTATGTGTCATAGTGGTATTCTATTAACTTTTAGGATTATAGTCAAATACTTACAAATATCTACGCTTTCACAAATATCAACAATAAACAAATTTCCTCAAAACCAAACAATTTACTTTTTTTCTACAAAAATTCTAAACAAACAACGTAATAAATTTAGAATTTTGTGTTCACGAAAAAACAGTATTGTTTTTATTGTATTAACTGAAAACCTAAATGTTGCAAAAAATCAAAACAAAACTAAATTATTTTTTTGTGTTCATTTGGTCCATATGTTCCATAAAAAGTTAATATGGTAAATAATATGCAGGGTCTGATACACGCAAATTTCCATTGACCATTATAGTGACAAAATTATCGATCACCAATTCCAACAGGATTTCAAAATCAGAGTTGGAATTAGTTGTTGTGTGGTGTACTTCTGAAAAAATGAGAAATAAACAAAATAAATCTAAAAATTCGAATTCTAACTTTATCTTGTGTATGTTCTTATAACCTTTGAATTTTTCCAATGAAGCACCATTCATTTTAAATTTTCCAAGAATTTTTTTTATCATTTCGCGTTTCTTTCCTTTTTCATTCGATTCCAACATTTGTTCATAGCCGAAAACATCGTTTGCAAACGCATTCATTTCCATATAGAATTGGCCAAAGAAAGCATTGCTCAATTGAATTGAAACATTATTTTCATAAATACTTAGGACCTTAACTAATGCACCTTGGTACATACCTAACGCAGATATTCATCGCGACCTTGACATAGATACTATTGATGAAACAATACAAAGCGCTAGCAGAAGACACATAAATAGATTATTAACGCACACAAATCCTATGATGAGAAGACTACCAAATAAAGAAAAATCTACCCAAAGTCGGCTTAACCGTCAAACACCAACAGATCTTGCAAAATACTTGTAATCAATTGTCAACTAATCGTATATGTCATTGTTTGTTAACCACTTGTTTTTAAATAATATGTATATATTTCTTCTAAATGAGCTTGGGGGCATTGGCCCTTCAATATCACTCTCATTTCATCTTTTTGTAAATCAAATTACTTATTGTCTAACGACAGGTGTAATATTTTATGGAAGAAATAAAAAAAAAAAAATTTTTCATTCGAATCATTTGAAATTTCTGTATACAATACATTTCTGTATCACAATACAAATACAAAAAATTCAAAAAAAGTTGTACACATAAAATGAATGTCGATTCGAAACTTACTTTAATCTAACAATCGAGCAAGTTTTGTTTTGGACAATATTTTGATTTTTTCTTTTTTTTATATGAAGAAAATATTTAAAAGAAATTTTTTTTTTGCTAAAAACCTTCCCCTAGTGGATCCCTATAATATGAAAAAAGAACGAATAAAATTGGCCTCGTATCGGCCCAAAAAAATGCGGACGAACGAACATCATTTCATTTTTATATATATAGATTATGATCATATTTTCAAGCGTATAAAAACACAAAAATGAGAATACGAAAAGTAGCTTCTTAAAAGACAAACGTTTTTGATTGCAACTTTCTTGTTTATATATGTAAATAGATTCCAATTAACTGTCATTGATATACGTTTTTTTTACTTTCCTTTTAGATGTGTTCATTAAATTGAGCTAATAATTAAAAAAATAAGAACATTGTTTTTAGTTTTTACATAGTTGTCACCTTTTTGTTTTCGCTTCTGCTGGAGAGCAATTTTCAGCAGTTTCTATATCTAACTCAGAAGCCTGCAGCCGGGGTCACTTGATTAGAGGAAACAATGTGTATGGAAGAAAATGGTTATTGAAGCAACCGTGGTTGACCTAGTAATCCAAGGTTTTCTGGTAATTCAAGTGAAGACTGTACTTTGCTCGAAATTAAACATGCATCAAAATATAATTCCATCTAACGGTACTTCGCCGCACTAAAACTTCAGCAGCTGCAATAATGGGCTTGATTTATTGGTTAACTTGATGCGATTAGTGAATATAAGCAAATATAAATATGAGACTGTTTTTCTTTTTAATTCATTATTCAAAGCTTAACAGTTTATGCTGCCACCTGGTTTATAAATTACTTCGTAAATACGTTGATAAATGGATTTGTACAATTTCTCCAGATAGCCTAACGAAATTTCAGATCATAATTCAACTTTCTTAAGTCATGGAAATAGTGATTGTACCCATCCCGCCTGCCCAGATTAAACTCCTTTTCGTCACTAACTACTACTTTTTCCATTCACCGGGATCGTATTTGTAACAGAACTTCAAGCCATGTGGTCTCTTGCAAAATCGAGGCGAAGTTATCTTCGAAATTTATTCAAAGGTGGTTGTTTTGTAATTTTTTATGCTTCAGATGTGGCGCTTTTAGAATAGCCCTTTGAGCGATGGATTTTCTGGCTGCAACATTTGCCTTTTATTTAATTTTTGTAGTTGGAAGAGCGGAATTTGATGCAATCCTAAGGATTTTGACATATTTTCCTTCTGTGTCAAAACCTTCACAGTGCCATAGGAGGCACCGACCAGTCTTTTTGGCAATTTGGCGATTTGAAAGATATCGCTTTGTCCTTTTACGCGATCTGTTAACGCAATGAATGCTTAACAAATGTTTTACCGCTTTAATGCGCAAATAATGTGTAGGCAAACTGACTAATGTATTACAAAATCAAAAAAAAAGCATCCTTTTATTACTCGCTATGGGATGATTTCAGGTTCTACTGGGTATGTATGTAGATATCACCTCACAAAAGTATAAGTGGCAGAGTTGTGTGCCATTTGGGGGTATTGGGTGATTTAAATTTTCCCTTGGGTGTGTAACAAACTTACAGCTTTTTGTGCACAATTTTTCCACAATTTTATTGGGTATTGTGTTGTAGACAGATTTGAATCGCGCAGTGTACAACATACAAAACTTAATATTTTTTGTCATGCCATAAATTTAAAGGTTTTTAGGAGAACTACATTACTCGTAGCTCGTCCGATTTAAAGGATTCTTTTCTATGCATTGGTAATAAAAATACTACACAAAAGGGGAAATAAATATGAATTTTTCTAATCGGTCTTTAACTATCACTGAAATAACTTGCTTTCGATTTTATAAGTAGTGTTTTTTCATTCCACTTACGAGCGGACGCTGTAGCCGAATGGGTTGGTGTAGAAGAATGCAGTATAAATGAAAATACAAGCATAGTTTATGTCATAATTTTGATAAATAAATAGATTTTTCAGGTGGGGAGCGTCACGTGTGGAAGTCGTACAGCCTATTTTCAAATTTTACTTGCGCCGTATGAATTTTCTTGGTCTCATAATTTGCAGCGAATTTGAGTAATTTTGTTTCGTTTATAACAGAGACATAACTTTTTTTTCTTTGTGTCGGACGAATGGATGACTATCTATAGCTACATCGACCCTCTCTTCTGAGCACGTGGGTGTACTTATGCATATGTCTATGTATATTAAAATGAAACTTTCAAAAATTTAGATTCGCTTATGTTTCACTATTTCTGTTTAAAATACGGCTTTTAACAATTATATGTGAAAAATTACTTCATTCCATTAAGGGGGGAGCCTGGTTTATGAGGTCTAAAAATTGCATCTCTTTGCGATTTTTTTTTTAAGGAAAAAATTAATTTAGCGCTGCAAAGTTTTTTCTATCTTTTAATGAACATTTAAAAAGTATAAAAAATTTTTGTACTGGTTAAAATAAGTTGAAAAAAATGTTTAACATAGAAATTAGTAGAGCGCTGCAACGCTGGAGTTTCCAACTGGTGTACAAGATAAAGCTCGTAATTATTATCTAAAGCAAAAAATTCAAATGGATTTCTAATTATCATGATTATCAGTTTTAAAGAAAAAAATGCCTTTCTATAAAAAAAAATTCACTTCAACTTGATATAAAAATCTTGAAAATTTTTTTTATCTATTTTGTTAGTTCAAATAGAAGAGAATTTAATACTGAAGGGAACAAGCTATGATTCACTTCAAAAGGTTCATTAGTTTTTTTTCATTCATGTACGCCAATTCAAAGAAATCATAAAAATGAAAAGTCGAGAACAGAAGATAAAGTTTGTACTATAGCTGTCCGGTCACAGCGTAACTATCTAACGCTCGCTTGCCTTTGGCTTTGTATCTACGGAAATATTGAGTATTATGCTCTGTAACTTTGTGTGAATATTCTGAAATATATTAGGAATCGCTTAAAATGAAAAAATAAAAAAAAAGATTTTTTTGACCTTATAAACCAGGCTCCCCGCTTAACAAATTGAACGTCAAGGTTTCAATGTTGAAGTTTGTTTAGCAACAATTAGGAGTACAGCAGCAATATTCTCAGCATAACGTCCAGTTTTTAGCCAGCCAGTCTTTTTTATTGAAATTTTTTCACTAGCATTTGAATTGTCGACTCATTAGGACGATTATTTCCATTTCCATTATTTCATAAAATTACGAATTTTGCGATATGTCATTATAAAATTGCACAACTCTCCACTTGACGAATGTCAACGATGACTTAAAAACGTACCGTCTAGGAATTGTTCACTACTGACATCTGACACTTTTTAAATACCCTTTATTATTTTTTGATTGCTATAAGTCTTTTTAGCTACTAGTTTATAAAAAAAATTGCAGAATAATTTCCATACACATTTTTTTGTATTAATGTAAATGCAGTAGGAAACCCTTAGTCAAAAATCGTAAATTCAAAACTTAATCAAACAACCTTTTTAAACATTTAATGTTGGCTCAAATTTTACTGATATATACTTACTAAAAATAGACAAAAAATCGGAAGTTTGAACTAATATTAAAAAAGGTCGATCTAGCACGAAAAATATTTTTTAAATAATCTTTTCAGTCGAATATCTCGAAAACAGTTGAGTTTTGGGCATTGTAATCAGAAATTAATTATATAATAATGTCCTTAAGTATGTTAGACGTCTTTCTCGGTAACCCTGTATATACAATGAACGAAATTACAAGACTGCTTGCAACTTTAAACTAGAAAATTTCGATTTTATTGACATATTTTCATATATATATAGTATAATTGGCGCGTACATCCGTTTTGGGTGTTGGGACGAGCTCCTCCTCCTATTTGTGGCGTGCGTCTTGCTGTTGTTCAACAAATGGAGGGACTTACAGTTTCAAGCCGACTCCGAATGGCAGATATTTTTATTAGGAGTTTTTTCATGGCAGAAATATATTCGGAGGTTTGACTGCCGAGGAGCGACCGCTATTAGAAAAAAACGTTTTCTTAATTTTGGTGTTTCACCGAAATTCGAACCTACGTTCTCTCTGTGAATTCCGAATGGTAGTCACGCACCAAGCTATTCGGCTATGGCGGCCACCTTATTATATTTTCACATATAATATTTACCTTTAATTAAGTGCGTAAACGCAAATTTATTTGCACATAATAGTAATATTATCTTTTCATTAGAATCATTAATGTATGCATAATGAATAAACCCCTAATCTCCTAATTAGAAGATTTTATTAAATAACTCAGAGACATATGTAAACAATTAAAATCCAAAATTCGCAAATTTCACCAATCACATTCAATCCCTCTTTACCTACGTTGTGCACTTTTTGACTACCTATTGGCAAAATGCGATTCGATTTTACCCCATTTCTATTTCCTTTCGTAAATGCAACCTTTCGTAAGGGAGAGCCTAAACTTTGCTTTACCAAAACGTTTAATAATTTATCGTGTTCACCCTGTAGCTTTAGATAAGTCTTAAACTAGAACTTTTACTGCATGTAGGAAAGCTTTTTTTTTAAAGCTGCCATCGGTAACTATATTAATCCTTGCTGTATTGTTAACTTGGGGCCAACTGTATATAAGTGCTTTCCCACGGGAGCAGCTTTTAAGCACTTAAAGCAATTCCAAATGTTTGAAATCTCCACATTTACGTCATATCGCGTTTCCAAATACTTTCACCCACATATATGTATGTATATACAAGCAACGCGCACTCTTAACAAGGATTCACCAACCACTCTTCAGAGCTTTTTCATTCATAAAATTCAGTGCTCAGTAATGTCTTTTCGTTGCTGTGACATTGTGTTTGCTACAATTGTAGTTGCAAAATTAATGACGCACCTCTGTGTATATATGTATTTGTTTATGCAAACATACATACATACATGTACGTATATGTGTAAATACCTCCCATGTGACCAGCACTTTGCTATGATAAGAGAAGGTGCGGAGAATGATTTGGAAATATTATAATACGAGTACTTTTGTAACAGATTTTTCTGTATATATCTACTGCAAAGGGAATAATATCTAAGCCTGTTACAATCAGCTAATACGTTGTTCACATCAGAGGTTCACCGTCTCAAATCGACGCTAAACACATCCCTAATTAATGCTTCCCACACCGCGGCTTGAGGGGTGCAAAACATCTGCTTCCGTATTTTTTACATAGCAGAATATCGTTTATGAAGTAGATCTCTCGATTTTTTCGCAAATTTTCGAGTAGCCCTGGCGTATGAGCAATGAGTGCCCGCACACTTGTTCGATGCCTATTACTCGACAGCTTTCTAATGTGAGCTCGAATATAATTTTTTTAGTCCAGTTTGACGAATAATTTGAGCTATACTTCTTTTAATTATTTCAACATGACTTAAACGTCAGCAGTTTTTAACAAATTTTACAAATTATTCAAACACAGTGCTGACCAAGGCGAACCTTCTTTCGCAGTGTACATGCGGCTGTCAGCACAGAATGAAAGAAGGCGAATTCATTCTTTGTTTTCTACTTTGCCATAACAATCAAACGTACAAAGCATTGTTGTTGCTCTAGTACCACCATCTTTACTGAATGCGTCCGGGTGCTGACAAATTGAAATTCTGACAAAAATTAACAAATTGTTCAAAGGCTCAAAAATTTGCGCCTCCCGCCGGCGCTCTGGGAAATAAAAATAATAATTTCAGTAGTTGGCCAATGAACAAGCTTCCAGCGAGTATAGAGATATTCGCTCTACTCGATATCCTGCCATCTAGAACTCTACTATGAAATGCAAAATGAGTTACCAAATTAGAAAACTTGTGTTCTTTTTTATGAATGCTTTCACATCGAGAATTTTTTGGCTTAAGGCGGCAATTATTGAGAAGATTGCTTACAGCGCAAATGATGCTTATTTAGTTTGTGTTAGTGGCTGCAATTCAAGAAGATCCTGTTGGACGAAGGTACTATACCATTTGTGCACTAATGTGAATGTACAGGCCAAACACAGCGTAGTATCAGATTTTCTATGTGGTTTCCAGTTGGTTATCTTACAACTATCTCAGTGAAGTGGTTACGTACCATCATTTTTATATGTCAAAACCAGGCCTAAAGAAGTGGGTTATTGGAATAACCAACTCAACAACCATGACCAAATGGTTAAGCTCCGATGTGGACATACTGTAAACCATGTCTGGTTAGGCTGCATCGCTTTCCGAAACGAAATTGTGTCACTTCTACCAATAAGTACATACATAAATGTTGTTCTTGTGCTGCTGCTCGTTTTCGTCATTCGTGTTCCTGTGTGTTTTTTTTGTTTTTGTTTATTGTGTGACGTTTGTTCGTGTTTGTGTTAGCTTTTCCTTCGTAATGGTTGCTGAAGCTCCAGCATTGAACCACACCCTCTTGATGCCCTAAAAAGAATCTGCAAGCAAAATAAATCGCCGTTACAAGTATTGCGTTAGAGCAGTGCTGCTGCCACTCAGCCAAAGCATTCACACCAGCTAGCTGCAGAGCTTTGGTACGCAACTAAAAGCTTTATGATTTGCACTACTCTTTCAACGATTTGTTTTGGTCGTAGTTTTTTAGTCTTTGTTTTAGCTTAAATGCATAATTTTTTTACACAGCTGTGCTCGACCGAGGTTGTACTTATGCAGCAATGTGACGCAGTTGTGTGCGTTGATGGCGAGTAATCGATGATTGGCTATCGTTTTCTAATGGTTTCCTACAAATTTCGAAATTCTATGCCTGAAGTGGTTTGTCTACTATTTACCTTTTTTAGCCACGTTCGCCTATAACTGCATGCTCTATTACGATAGTAAATGGAAAGTTACTTTGAACTATATATATATATATTATATATATATATATATATATAATTGGCGCGTACACCCTTTTTGGGTGTTTGGCCGAGCTCCTCCTCCTATTTGTGATGTGCGTCTTGATGTTGTTCCACAAATGGAGGGACCTACAGTTTCAAGCCGACTCCGAACGGCAGATATTTTTTATGAGGAGCTTTTTCATGCCAGAAATATACTCGGAGGTTTGCCATTGCCTGCCGAGGGGCGACCGCTATTAGAAAAAACTTTTTCTTAATTCTTTGATCTTTCACCGAGATTCGAACCGACGTTCACTCTCTGAATTCCGAATGGTAGTCACGCACCAACCCATTTGGCCACGGCGGCCGCCAGTTACTTTTAACTACTTATTTTTAAATTAGCGATCCTATTGCGAGATTTCAAATGGTTATAAAAACTGTTGCGCTATTCTTCGCCCTCAGTGCCCTATAGTATTATGCAGACATAAGGGCACACTAGGATATTTGCCTAACTCAGAACCTACGCCCTGTGTGTGAAGCATAAATATTTATAATTGACAACGCGTCCCACCGTTAACTGTTTTCAACACCTTTATTTGTTTACATTCTATAGTTTTTATTTCTGAAGCTCCAATTACTACCTCCTTTCATTATGCAGAACTTTAGATGCTTCTTGTTGTTGTGCAACTATTTTGGTACAAAAATCTGTGCTTAATTTCTCCAAATTTGTAATAACTAGCCCATTCCCTTCAAAAGATAATCAACGCTTACATGTGGTCTAATTTCGGGAGGCATTCCATTTAGGCCAAAAGGTCTCAATTAATATTTAGAAGTCCCTGTATTTGGGTTGGTCATCCAAGTGGCTAGATATACTTTCCGTTCCCAAATAACTAAATTCGTCAATTGAACGAAATCGGTTTAATTCTGTTTGGCTATTTTATTATCTTCAAACCGCTTTTTCCAAACGTCAAAACACTTCTCATTTACTTATATTTTAATCTCTTTACGAGTCGTTCCGAATCTTTCCGCGATTTAGTGACTTGGTACAGGAAAATGTTGCACAAGGTCATGCCAGGTGAATATAGGACTTACGGAATGTATTATCGTTAGCTTTTCCGCCTCTTTTCACTACTCATATTTGACCTGGCGAATGGAATTCGAAGTAGACCATAACATGGAACGGAAGTTACCAATCTTTACTTTTCCTTAGTAGATAAATAACTTACTGTATTCTCTCGCACATTTAAATAATATTTTCATCTTCTGCACAGTATTACAATAATTCTATTAGGAATGTATTGAAAGTATTTTTCTGTAATTATTTCCACGTATCACTTTCAGGTGAATAGCCTTGCTCTCTTCGAAAGCAATGCAGAATGGCCCAGGACATGGCCTTGGCTGTTTTTTTTATTCTTGACGGAGTTTAGCAAGAATGTGACATTAGTAGGGTTATTTATTTATTTGTTTCAAAACGTCAATAAACTACGAAGGTTTTTACTGACTAAAACGATAACATAGAACTAAATACAGAAAGCACTAAAATAAAATTGAATTTAAAGAAAAATCAAGGTGAATAGAATTCGAAAAGTTATCGTAGTATTCGGGCATTTCTTGCGTAATTGGTACTGAGGGCCTTGAGTTAAAAAGGAAAGCTAAAACGAAGTGCTCTTGCACGAATAAGAAATTGAATAGCTAGCAGTGAAGCGAGGCAATCGATTACACCACTTACCAAGCCATGAA
>JAYXIM010056461.1:0-60056 GCA_037575425.1 Anastrepha fraterculus | reverse complement strand
TCTTCTTCTTCTTAATTGGCGCGATAACCGCTTACGCGATTTTGGCCGAGTTTAACAAAGCGCGCCAGTCGTTTCTTTCTCGTGCTAACCGGCGCCAATTGGACACACCAAGTGAAGCCAAGTCCTTCTCCACCTGATCTTTCCAACGCAGAGGAGGCCTTCCTCTTCCTCTACTACCACCAGCTGGTACCGCATCGAATACTTTCAGTGCCGGAGCGTTTGTATCCATTCGGACGACATGACCCAGCCAACGTAGCCGCTGGATCTTTATTCGCTGCGCTATGTCTATGTCGTCGTAAAGCTCATACAGCTCATCGTTCCATCGTCTGCGATATTCGCCGTTGCCTACGTGCAAAGGTCCAAAAATCTTGCGCAGAATCTTTCTCTCGAACACTCCAAGCGTCGCTTCATCGGATGTTGTCATCGTCCACGCTTCTGCGCCATACGTTAGGACGGGCATGATGAGAGTCTTGTAGAGTGTTAGTTTTGTTCGTCGAGAGAGGACTTTACTACTCAATTGCCTACTTAGTCCAAAGTAGCACTTGTTGGCAAGAGAGATTCTACGTTGGATTTCAAGGCTGACATTGTTATCGGTGTTAATGCTGGTTCCTAAATAAACGAAGTCTTTTATAACCTCGAAATTATAACTGTCAACAGTGACGTGGGTGCCGATACGCGAGTGCGCCGACTGTTTGTTTGATGACAGGAGGTACTTCGTTTTGTCCTCGTTCACCACCAGACCCATTCGCTTTGCCTCTTTATCCAGCTTGGAGAAGGCAGAACTAACAGCGCGGTTGTTAAGGCCGATGATGTCAATATCATCGGCATACGCCAACAATTGTACGCTCTTATAAAATATTGTGCCTGAGCGATTAAGTTCTGCGGCTCGTACGATGCTCTCCAACATCAGGTTAAAGAAGTCACACGACAGCGAGTCACCCTGTCTGAAACCTCGTTTGGTATCAAACGGCTCGGAGAGGTCCTTCCCAATTCTGACGGCGCTGCTGGTGTTGAGCAACGTCATCTTGCATAGCCGTATTAGTTTTGCGGGGATACCAAATTCAGACATCGCGGCATATAAGTAACTCCTTTCCGTACTGTCGAATGCAGCTTTGAAGTCGACGAAAAGATGGTGTGTGTCGATTCTCCTTTCATGGGTCTTTTCCAAGATTTGGCGTATCGTGAATATTTGGTCGATGGTAGACTTTCCAGGTCTAAAGCCACACTGATAAGGTCCAATCAGTTGGTTGACGGTGGGCTTCAGCCTTTCACACAATAGGCTCGCTAGGACCTTATAGGCGCTATTTAGAAGACTAATCCCGCGGTAATTGGCACAGATTGCAGGATCACCCTTCTTATGGATTGGGCAGAGCACACTTAAATTCCAATCGGCAGGCATGCTTTCATCCGACCATATTTTGCATAGGAGCTGATGCATGCACCTTACCAGCTCCTCGCCGCCATGTTTGAATAGCTCAGCCGGCAGTCCGTCGGCGCCCGCGGCTTTGTTGTTCTTTAGCCGCGTTATCGCTATTCTCACCTCGTCATGGTCGGGTAGCGGAACGTCAATTCCGTCGTCAACGATTGGGGTATCGGGATCTTCACTTTCTCTTTGACATGCGCAGCTATCACTATTAAGCAGGTTCGAGAAGTGTTCCCTCCATAATTTAAGAATGCTCTGGATGTCGGTCACCAGATCGCCGTCTTTGTTCTTACAGGAAAACGCCCCGGTCTTAAAACCTTCTGTAAGCCGCCGAACTTTCTGGTAGAATTTTCGGGCGTTGTTCCTATTGGCCAGCATCTCAAGCTCCTCGCACTCACGTATTTCGGCCTCTCGTTTCTTCTGTCGAATAATACGTCTCTCTTCTTTTCTTAGCTCTCTGTAGCGGTCCCACATGGCTCGCGTTGCGCCCGATCGCAGCGTGGCTCTATAGGCAGCATCTTTTCTTTCGGCGGCAGCATGACATTCCTCGTCGTACCAATTGTTTTTTCGGGCTCGCCGGAATCCGATTTCTTCCTCGGCGGCGGTACGTAGAGAACGAGAAATATTGCTCCATTGCTCGTGCATGCCGGTTTGTTGGGCAGTACTCTCTGAGAGCAAGAGTGAGAGTCGAGTGGCGAATCTTCTGGCTGTCTGTTGTGATTGCAGCTTTTCGATGTCGAACATTCTTTGCGTAGTTAGATGGACGCTTTTCGCTGCACAGAGGCGTGTGCGCAGTTTGGCTGCAACAAGGTAATGATCCGAGTCGATGTTGGCTCCTCGGATCGTACGTACATCTAATACACTAGAAGCGTGTCTTCCATCTATCACAACATGATCGATCTGGTTTCGCGTTTTTCGATCAGGAGACAGCCAGGTAGCTTGGTGTATCTTTTTATGCTGGAATCTGGTGCTGCAGACTACCATGTTACCGGATGTTTCGTTGTGCAGGCTAAATTTTCCGACTGTGGGACCAAAAATTCCCTCCTTGCCCACCCTGGCGTTGAAGTCGCCAAGCACGATTTTTATGTCGTGGCGGGGGCAGCGCTCATAGGAACGTTCCAGGCGCTCATAGAAGGAATCTTTGGTCGCATCGTCCTTCTCTTCCGTCGGGGCGTGGGCGCAAATTAGCGATATGTTGAAAAATCTGGCTTTGATGCGGATTGTTGCGAGACGCTCGTCCACCGGAGTGAACGACAGTACTTGGCGACGAAGTCTCTCTCCCACAACAAATCCGACACCGAATTTGCGCTCCTTTACATGGCAGCTGTAGTAGACGTCGCAAGGTCCTATGGTTTTCTTTCCTTGCCCCGTCCATCGCATCTCTTGGATGGCAGTGATGTCAGCCTTTACTCTCACGAGGACATCAACCAGCCGGGCAGAGGCACCTTCCCCATTAAGGGACCGGACATTCCAGGTGCATACCCTCAAATCATAGTCCTTAGTTCGTTTGCAGGGGTCGTCATCAGTGTTGGAAGTTCTCATCCGAGGCTTTGTATATGCTTTCATTGGGGGGAGGTTTTTAAGTGGCGGGTCCCAAACCCAGCGCACAACCAGCTATCCTGGAATGTTTCGCCTTCTCACTTTAGCTCACTCCCGAACGGGTGTTCGGAAGCTACCCAGAGGATACTTGGGCTAATCCCGGGAGTTGTGAGCTGCTTGAACCATATGCAGAAGAATCGTCCTGGCCACTCCCAAGTGAATGGCGATCAGTAACTTTCCCCACTTGCGTGGACTTCTACATATGGAACCATCCTCCACCGGAACTACTCAAATTTAAATCCGACTGTCACTCCAGCAGCATTCCTCGTACATGTATGGGGATTGTTTATGCTGCTTGAACAACAACAACAACCCAAGAATAAAATACATCTTCCATATTATTGTAACGTGATGGTATTGACGTTCTTTTCAGCGAGGTGAGTTGGCCTATTCGACAAATGGATAAATTTCTGTACCGTGACATTTTAAATGATCACATGCTTCGAAATGCCGAATAGGAAATGCGACTTCGATAGATGTTTCAACATGATAACTATTCGAAACACTTTTCGCAGTCGGTCAAAGATTGGTTATGTGCTAATGTGGTTCACGTCTTGGCTTTGCCAGCTCAAGACTTGAACGCCATAGAAATTATTTTTAGTATAATAAAGCGTAGAGTTGGACTTCCAATAGTCGATAGTTTAGGAAAAAACTAAAGTCTATTTTCTGTCAATCTTTTTATCAAATCTCACAGAATTAATGCCAAAAATATGTGCTGAAGTAGTAAGAAATAACGTTTACTGTCCTAAATACTAAAGTTGCTTACGTTTCGGATACTTAAATATGGAGTTGCTATGGTAATATTATTATTTGTAATAAATTGGAATTTTGTTAGTGTAAGAGAGAAGGCATATAACCAAATAAAATCGGAACGAATTTCTTTAGAGTAAACTGATTTTGAACGAGTAAAGAATGTTAGCGGTGTGAATTCTCTGTATATTTGTTTTTTCTGCATTGCAATGAAATGAAGGAACACTTTTTTGTATTTTATGTTGAGAAATAAAATAAAACAACATAAATAAAATATTTGCATATTATGTTTTTCCATTTTCGCAAAATATTATGAAATAGAGAGCAATTTACAAAAAATTCGTATCTGTATCAAATAAGGTGTGAGTTACTGTAGTATTTAGGTATTTGCACGCAAACATTTTTTCTAACCCATAGGTATTTACAAACATATTTATAACCGATTGTACGAACTGTCATAGTTCTTTGATCATTTCATAGCAAAAACTAAAGCAACTTTTCCCATCTATTAAATATACTATGCTTGTATGTATTTTGCTGTAATTATGGGGTTTCCATCAGCAATAATAAAGTAAATAAAAATTCATTTGCCCATATCCACAATATAAGCATTCATAAATGTAATTTCGAAAGGAAATTAGACTCTTGAAACTCAAGGTAGCCGTGGTTAAAAATCAAAAAAACCATAAGCATATTTGCGCATACGTATGTATGTATGTACACATGTATATGGTATGTAATAAGAAATGGTGCCAGCTACAAAGTGCTGTTAGTGTTTTTTAGCATGAAAATGAAATCATCGGCCAACACACACCAGTTATCCAAAGTTTTCATTTCTTTTAATAATTTTGATGTCTGGTTCTGCATATATACTTTTATTTTGAAACATGTGTATATGTTAAATGCAATGATAACAATTAAACCTTAATTGATCTAAACTAATCTTATTACTTTCAATGAGGAACTTCTGTATGAGTATAACGGGTGTTTTTTTAATATATAGAACTTTCTTTAAAATAATCGGTTAGTTATTTTCAAAATGCTTTAAAATTGTAATAACGTTTTTACAAATCGTGCAAATTTATTTCTAAAATTCACCCATCAATAAGTGTAAGATTTTAAGAAAAGATCTTGCTCTACTTTCATATGAAATTGCACATATAGGTATTAGAATTTAAACCATTGAGTCATCGTCACATATTCGGTAAATGAAAATGAAGAAATAGATTTCCAGTGTAAAAAAATTTAGCCAAAAGGTCAAAAAGGCTTTTTCACTTAATGGATCGGACCGATGGTTTTCTTAAGTTGAAATTTAGGCAGCCACATGCTAGAAATTATTTAGGAAAATTAAATCCACAAACCTTGCAATCTAATAAAGCTTAAATATTTCTATGTTTTAATCCAAAAAATTATGAACAGATGTTGCTATTACAGATTTAGCAGCACTGGAGGTGATTCACATATACAGTCCATGTCCGAAGAAAAGAACCGGTTTTTTTCTTGTAACTTCAAAATATATTTCGTTCTGCCTTTTGCTGCATAATAGACGCCAGTGCTAACTCAGGTTAGTGTCGTTCGAACTTTCCGATAAACGCAACCAAAAAAAATGAGTGAGAAGTATTTTTATGCGGTTCGTGAATAATCGCGGTTCCTTTTTTCTGACACAAAGCTTTAGCAAATGGCGATTAGATAAAGTAACTGGCATAAATAAACATATGATAGCACCACTGGAGCTAAATATTATATTTGATTAGAAGCACTTAATGAGTATTAATAAGACCGTGTTCATACCGGACAACTTTGTTGCTTCAATCGTTGCTTGTGATGTTTGTGCTCTGTCAACACCATTTGTGTACTCGTCCTTCCCAATGAGACAATGTGCAAAGTTAAAGCAAATGAAAATAGTGAGTTATAGCGTTGACAGACGGTTATTACGCGGATTAGTGAACAGCTAACTTGTTAATTGGATAGTTTTGTCAGTAAATGATGGACCGCAGGCAACAAATACGGGTATACTAAAAAATATGAATTTATTTAAAAAAATATTCTTAAATTGCAATTTCTCACACGGTAATTTCGAACGTTTCAGTGCAAACTAGCATTGCATCCAGTCTTTCTTGTTCTTGTTCAAAAGTTTGATTGCTTTTCATTCACAATAGATATTAACTGTAGTGTTTCGGCAGTTTGCCATCGAAAATTCCCCGAATCTGCTTAAATTATGGAAATTATATCTAGTAGTTAATCTGAATCAGTTGCACTTAATTCCTGAGATAGTTCCGAATTAAATCATTAATTCCGATTAATGCCAACGTAAGTATATGCTATTATACCAGTTTTCTGCCTAGCGGCGAATCTTGCTCGGTAGCTTTGTTGTTGCTTTCACATGCAAATTTTTCGTCAAGCGAGCAAAGTTTATATTGATTGGGTTCAAAAAAAAATGTCTAAGAATTTAATGGAAAAACTTCAAATCACGGCTTCCCATTTTTGAAATTTTAAAGCCCGGAACTCCATGTGTGCCTCAATTTTATATGTTGCTTAACAGCTAGCGGTTACAACTTGACTATACATTTTCGCCATATTTTACGGTTTTACTTCCGCAAAGGAAAGCAAGTGCAGCAAACTTGTGAAACCCCATTTAAAGCGCCGACATTTCTCCGTCTAAGCTATGACTTTCGCTTCGCGTTGTGAAAGGAAATCATAAATTTTACAATGTTGCCCCAAGTGTTTGAAAACAAAACTTTAATTGGCAAAACTAATCGGGAAGATATCAGAAGAAATTGAATAAACAAAGAGGCCTGCGCTTATTTAATGTAGCTGTTCGATTTTCATTACTCAATTGTTTCATACTAGAAATTAATTTGGAGTATTGTCATTGCAGCCGGAAGCCGACCCCCGCCAGTAAAAGCATTGCAGAAAAAACTGTTTTTGTTGTTACGACAAGAGTTCGACAACGTTCACACTAACCGTCGATATACTCGTATGATACTATGCACGAGCATACACTGGAACGTTGACTATCAATTCTCATTTAAATTTCCATATTATTTCGCCTTTAATGTGCATGCGTAACAATGTGACTCATAAATTAAACAAAACAAAAAAAAAGACGTGTACTGATAAGAAAATGTACAAGAAAAGAAGAAAATATAAAAGACAATCCTTTTTGTTTGAAATTGCAGCTTTTAGATTTTAATAATGCATCATATTCATGGTGCATATCTGTTTTTGTTTTTTATTTGACATTTTTAAATGCGTACTAGGTTTACAATAGGGTAATTTTGACCTCTCTCAAAATGTTTCCTATTTCGATTCAAGAAAGTTCTTTATTTTATGAAAATATTGAAATTAATTTTTCCTAGCATTTTTAAGAAACGAAAAAGCACCTCATAAAATACCACCTGCAATCATTCGAAGGTGGCAATAAACTGTAAAACCCTCCATTTGTGGAAAAACATCAAGACATGCACCACAAATAGGAGAAGGAGCTCAGCCAAACACCCAGACAAAGGGTTTAAGTGTCAATTATATGCATGCATACGCACTATGTACATACTTGTATGTCTATTTAAATGTACCAATATTTACCAATTAATATTTTTTTAACAAGTTTATTTAATTTCCAACGTGAACATACTCGGGCAATATGGCAGTTATTTTGACATTAATCTATCAATATAAGAGATAACCCATCAACTACCAGTCCAATTCGAAATGTAAGGATCGAAGGAATTGCCCGGCTTCCTTCTTTTGTGTCCTTTAGGAAACAATTTGAAGCACTTGCTTTGTACAAGGTGGCGCAGAATCAATGTGTGATGGAAATCTTTATGTTGACCTTTACGAGCTTCATTGCTTCATTGATTAATTTTGCGCCGCCTTGTATTTATAGAAGAATAAAGGCTAAATTTTTAATAATAGAAACGTTTTTTTATGAGAGAAATTGGTTGAATACTTTTATAATTAGCTTAGCTGAAAATGTACAATGCGTCCAATTTTGAAAAGAGTCCGTTAAGCCATGAAAAAATTATTAATACTTTAAAGGGAATTTGTGCATTTGGACGGGACTTTCTTGTTTGATGTATCACTGAAATATAGAACTTTAATTGTAAACGAATACTATTATAGATAAAAACAAAAAATGTTTTATAAGTATAGGGTTTTCTTATAAGAGATGTTATTCAAAGAAAAATGCTATTTTTTAATATAAATGATCGAATGTTTATTTCATTACAAAGAGGAAGGTATGCCGTGTATAGTATATAGTGGATCACGCTTCCAAGACAATATCCTTTTCATGAAATTTTCCATAACGGAATTGCAAAGTGGCTGCTCTATGTCTTCGATAACGTCACAAATTCCATCTTTGAAGTCTTGAATCGACCATGGGCTGTTGCCGTAAACCTTCTCTTGCACGTAGGCCCAAAGAAAAAAGTCACAAGGTGTTTAATCACAAGATCTCGGTGGCCAATTGTGATCACCCCTTCGAGAGATAACACCGCCCGGAAACTTTTCTCGTAAAAGAGCAATAGTTTCGTTGCTTTTGTGGCACGTAGCGCCGTCTTGTTTAAAATAAACGTTGTCCAGATCAATACCATCCAATTCCGGTCATAAAAAATCGTTAATCATCTCTCGATAGCGCAATCACATTCAAAATAACACCAGTTATTGGAAAACCCTATATGTGTATGTCTCAATTTGTTGTATATCCTTCCGACAGACGACCACAGAGTCATTGTCGTAAATTCTCTATTATTATATTTTATAGTCATTTTTAGTGGCCAATCATAAGCAAATAAAGACTCTTATCTATCTATCTATTTATCTAGTTCACACGTGATTCGATGATTTACTTCCAAAAACATTATTGTACAATAAAAAATAAAACTTCGGAAAAAAGTTGAAATTAGTACATAAATTAGACTTTAGTATTAGTTGCCTTTCCGATTTGCCATTTTGCAGGAAATACTCAAAATCATATCTAAGATTATAGAGAAATGCCCCGTTAGTAGGCATATTTTCATTTTCTTGAGAAAATGGATAGTTTCTGGCACATCCGCGCACAAGTCACATGCTGCTTTTACAATAAGAGACACAAACTAGTAATATTGCCAAATTCACGAAAATCTCATCAGTTGAGAAAGAGTTGTTTTTCATGTGTTGAGTTAGTTGTAATAAGTAATTAATGATCAAAACATTTATTTTATGCTTAAGTCATAAAACCGGACATATTTGGCACTGTTTGCTCACATTCGCATGTGGCGGTATTTTCATCATACACACACAGTTTTCAACAGTTCTCCGTAGTAATTTCGCCAACAAAATAGCAGCCCAAAACGAAGTAAATAAAATTGACGTCAGCTTAGAATTTATAGATATTTAATATCCATAGGTTTAACACAACTTGTAGAGGCTTTCGTTGCGGGTCACTAACGAGATTCTTTTTCGAGCAGAATTTTCATGACTTTATAAATAAAATCCATAGAACTATTCAAAAAACACTGTAATATCGTTAAGTAACCAAAGTATTGCTGCCGGCAAAACGCACACTTTCTTAGCAAAAGCAATTAAAAAACACAAATAGAGAGGAGCGTCAAAATATGCATACGAGTTAAAACAGATATTTGTTTTGCACACTTTGTTGTTATAATTGATATTGTTATCTAAATATGTACACAAATAACTTATGTATGTATGTATTTCGTGTCTTAGCTTCTTCTTACTGAAAAAATAATTTTGTTATAAGCTTGTTGCTGTCTGCTTATTCCCTCAAGTAATTTAAATTTAATTTAATTTTTATACGGTCGTTGTATTATGCGACCGCGTAATTCGCCGCGTTTGATGTGTTCCACTGATCGCGTTCAACTGTGCTCCAAGACGTGCTGACTGGCAAGGCAATGTCAATTTGGTTTGGCGATAACGATTGTACAGACGATGCACAGGTATGTATACTTATTTGTATATACACATACATACATACATACGTAGTTTGTAAAACAGAAATGACAATGACACCGAGAACAAAAACTCAACGGAAGCAGCAATGCGTTCATATATACATACATATATGTAAATATATCTAGTTGACATTAGCAGCGAAGAGCATCATTTTTTTCTCAAGTTGCAGAACATTGTCATTATTTTAAATGCTGTAAATATATGTATGAATGATGAGTATATAGATACATTGATCATAATCAATCATAAAATTCGAAGCATAGGCTAAAACCTGTTAAGGAATTGTGTACTACTTATAATATATTACCTGCATTTCCATGAGCTGAAGAATTATACTTCTTGTTCAACACTATACGAAAACCAGCAAAACAAAATTCGTATACTTTTAGGATATTTGAGTGCATTAGACGATTAAATGAGCTGCATACATTTTGCGAGGCTGCATTTTCGTTATTGCATATGTGTGAGTGGGCTGATACAACTGTTTGAAAAAAAAAAAAATACCCAACCCTTCAATCAACCCATCGCCTCTCTTACCCACAAAGAGAGTTTTTCTGCTGGCAAAAATGTTCTAGTGTTAAAAACTCCCAATGGGAATAAACCCTGGCATTATAGTTATTTTGACATTAATCCACAGGTGACTCATCCACTTTCAGTGTAGTGCGCAGTTGGTGTCATTTCCTTCGTGTCCTTGAACCTTTAAATGATAATGTTAATTTTTTAACGTATGTAGGTATGTAGAGGTGGTAATAAATTTTCCACGTTTTTGTATTAAAATGGTTATATATTTAAATAAACCCATGTCTACATTAATTCCAGTTACAATATTCGGAAAGATAAATAAAAAACTTTCTGTATTTCTCGAAAAAATTGGTTGCTTCTTTTAAAGGTGGTATGGAAATCAAATGCAAGTATCACAATGGGTCTTAGGGTCACCGAGTGTCTTGTCCTAGACAGGCAACCTGACTAACCTAACCTAATCTTAGAGCTCTAACCTATCGAGCAGTGCTAGCAGCTCTAAACTTGCTCGAATTTTGTTCATTTCTTAATTGTTTAAATGTTTGTTGGAAATTTTCAAGCTTTTGAACGATTTGGAAAGCTAAATAAAAATTGTCAGCAATTCCTTAGGTTTCCAACTACGTTACCACTGTGTAAGAATAATTTGTAAAACTTAAAACTTGCTCTTGGGTTCATCATTCCGACAAAATTCGCTTCATTTATAAGCGAGATGTCACGTTTGTTGCTTTTCCGAAAATTACCGTTATATGGGAGATGGGGGTGTTTACTGACCGATTATGGCCATTTTTAATATCAAATTACTAGGTCAATTAGTAACACGTGTGCCAAGTTTCATTGAAATATGGCTGATTTTAGCTCAAATTATCGTGCATATACCATGGTGAAAAGATTTTTAGAGGTGTACTACCTAGCAGACCGTTATTCGGCTCTGAGCGAATTTGACAGACATGCCGACGTCATTCGTTTTGTGCTTTACACTAGCTTTAGCTTCGACACTAGCTTTAGCTTAGTGAAACACAAAACGAATGACGTACAGGGTCCGCCATATAACTTTACGGAATTAAGAATGCTATAGAAAAGAAACTACCCAATATTTTTCCAAACTGTTTTTTTATTTTGAAGTACAATCCTTCCGGTTAATGATGGAACACAACTTCATTCATATGGCTGCCTCGGCTAGCCATGCACCATCCCATACGATCGGTCCAATTTTTCAACACATTTTCGATTGTATGCGGCTGTATTTCAGCTAAGACATCGCGTATGTTGGTCTTCATAAGTTCCTTGAAAGTGTTGAAAATGTATTTTATTTTATATGGAAATATTTAATATTTTGCACTTGAACAATTTGAAAAATATGGATACATGTTATTACATCTGATTTGTATTTTTTCAATATTAATTTGATTTAAATTTATAATGGAGCAATTTTATTTTAATATGATTAACAAAAATGTGTACTTTTAATGATTTCAAAAGTCTGCAAAAACTTTCAAAGCAAAAACTAAAAATCTTACATTTACAAAATATTAACAAAGGGGTCTTTATTGAATTAAACCAATTTTTTTAATGATTATTTTTTCAAATAATTCAACTATAAAAAACATAAAAAGGCTTTATTTCACCATTTACTATTCAACCAAAATTATTTATGCTCTCACTATTAATAGATTTTAACTTTTTTCATTATAATCAAGTTTTCAAAAATAGTCATGATGTATTGTAGAGATATATGGTAATAAATCAATCATATCTGTACATTTTTGAATGTGATGGGTCTGAAATTATGATATAAACGAGGAGTACCCTTGTATCTTATACAACATATCTTGAACCAATTTACTTCCTCTCCTCTATTTTTTCGACTTCATTGGATCGCATCTTCTACGGATTTTGAAGAAACAAAATCAGATTGGTTCATTACATTAAAAATAAATAAACTTTTTATATTTTCGGGATTGTTTTACAAGGTGAAATCCAAAATAAACAAAACTGGCGTCATAAAAATGTGTTTGATGGCGCCATCTTTTTAATGAGTTAGTGCGTTGGAAGTTACATCCCTAGCTGACTTCCAGTGAAATTTTTGTGACATTCGATTCAGTGGAAGCGAAGTTATTGCGTCTAAAGTGTGAGTATGTTTGTGTCATCGGTACAAAAATGAGTTTCGAACAAAGAGCTAATATCAAATTTTGTTTTAAAATCGGTAAAACGTTTACCGAAGCATTTGAATTGATGAAAAAAGTTTATGACGATCATAGTCTATCTCTTGCCAGAGTTCATGAGTGGTTTACACGTTTGAGAGATGGTTGTGAGGACATACATGACAATGAACATAAGGGCCGCCCAAAATCAGTAATCACCGAAAACTCCATCGAAATTGTTCGTAAATTTATCAGAAATCAACCGAAATCATAGCTGGAATTCATGGAATCGGAGTTGAATATCTCCAAAACATTGATTTATCGCATTTAACTGATCATTTGGGCTTACGAAAGGTCTGTGCACGTTTCATTCCGCCGAAGTTAACTGAAGACCAAAAATTGCTCAGAATTCAACATTCGAAAGACCTCATTAAAGAGGCGAGAAAAGACGAGAACTTCCTTTACAACATTGTAACTGGTGATGAAACGTTGTGTTTCGAACATGAACCTGAAACTAAACGTCAAAGTGCCGAATGGATCGCCCCAGACGAGCCACCACCCAAAAAAATCGCGTTTGGAGAAGTCAAAAATCAAGTCGATGTTCATTTGTTTTTACGATTCCAAGGGAATTGTCCACAAGGAGTTCGTGCCAATGAGCCAAATGGTCAATACAATTTTCTATCTTGGCGTTTTGGAGCATTTGTTGCATCACATTCGTCGAATTCACCCTGAATACTGCGAAGAAGGAAGCTGGCGCTATTGCATGATAATGCACCATCTCATCGATCCACTGTTGTGACTGATTTTTTGACTAGAAATCGCATTTTAACCATCAATCACTCACCGTATTCGCCCGATATGGCTCCCTGTGACTTCTACCTATTTGGAAAATTGCATTTGGTCATGAAAGGAAAACGTTTTGCGTCCGTAAAGGCTATCCAAAGGGCTTGTACCGACATCCTGAAGGACATTCCGGTCAATGATCTGAAACACTCTTTCAAAAAGCTTTTAGATCGCGCAGATCAGAGTGTATCGAGGCCAGAGGGGACAATTTTGAATAAATAAACTCGAAGTTATCAGAACAAAGCTTCTGTCGTTTCTATTTTAACTCAGACTTGTTTATTTTGGACGTCGGCTTGTATTATAGTATAATAGTATTTAGGGACATATTGTAAAATAAATCTTTTTTTCTTAGTGCTCTCCAAAATCGTTCTTGAGGCACTGAACAACTTAAAGCCACATTAAAGCCAATTTCAAATTTCTATTGCATGTTGAGTAGTTACATTTTTTAAAGGCTTCAAGCCACAAGAAGCAATTTCTTGGGCACCGCTAGTTGACTTTACTATAGGCCTCTTCTTTTCGCTAAGAGTTAGCAAGTGGCGAATAGATGTAGCAACTGGTATAAATGAGAGCCGCCTTAAAGTACATGTGTTTGTGAGATAGTGAGTAATACCAGTTTAGTGAAGCGAATCTTGCTCGATAACTTTGTTGTTGCTTTTGCATGCAAATTTTTCGTAAAGTTAATCGAGCATACAGATAGCGAGCGGGGAAGTGAAGGACAGAAGAGGCCTTATATACCTGTATTCTATAATATACGGAGAAAACCCGAAATTCCAAGAAACTATAAAAAAAAAATTTTAAACACATATAAAAATACACTAAAGAAATTATGTAATACAATTTTGAACTAAATAGCAGCATGTCTTTGGGGAAAGTGGACTTATACCATTTTCAAAATAATTATATTTGTTAATTCATTAACTACGAAAACTTGGAATGCTAATAACAATGAAACAGTATTTTATAAGATTTTTTTGGAAAAAATTTATAAAAAAAGTTCATAGTAAATTGTATTCATTCTTATCATTAACTAATTTTTTGTGGAAATGGACGTACACCATTTCGGTTCATATCATGATGGCACATTGTTTGCTCTTGATTTTGAACTGCCCTAATATAAAAGCAAAAATTAATTTCGTTTTTTAAATAGAGGTTCATGTTTCTCCTTCGATTTTAGATAGCACCGATTCAAAAGTTCTTGCCCATACATACGTACATCACTCATTTTGATGACTTCAGACCGTTTACCTTTCCGAAAAATGGTGGTATCAAATTGGTTGATTGAAAGTAAAGGATGTTTGGAACATTTACCGGCAAAATAGCTTCGTATGAAGCAGAAAAAGCAAAAAAGCAAATAAAATGTTCAACAATATTTTAAAAGTGCCGCATCACTAATGCAACCAGTATTATTTTAAAATAACAGCTCAAAAAATTTAATCGCAGATTAAACGTTTAGAAAAACTAGAATATAATCAAGTTCGACTATCTGTACCCAAACTAATAAAAATAGATGATAAAATGTGATATTACGTACGAAAATTCATTCATTCACTCATTCATTCTTGGTACTTTTCTTTTTCAATTCAATCGCTAGGCAGGGCTATCCTATTGGTATACGGTGTCATATGTCGCAAAAGCATCAATTTACCCTCAGAAATAGATCTTGACTATTTTTTGACTTGGCTTGACTTCATTTTGTTTCTTATGACAGCAATAGTTGAATTTCAGACCCCGCAAAGCATTGAGAAAAAATAGAAGATAGTCTTTCAAATTATTAATGTTAAAGAGTGGCACAATTAAGTCACAGGAACGTTCTGACTTGAGAAAAATCATATTTGCATAAGGTAAATTATAATGGTTACATTCACAAGTCGGAAAATATAATATTTGCGATCATTCTTTAGCGTATGGCGTGAAACCTTAAAAATATCGGATTTCCCTAATACTTTTTTATATTCATCACATAATCCTAAACCTACACAAAAGTTGCCAGTCAATATCATAAGTATTATGTATGTATGTATATAATTACTCAAGTGATGAAATTAATTTAATGCGCTCTAATGTGCATCATTTTCCCCATTATGCTTCCTCAAAAGATATGTAGATGATACATACATACATATTTACATATGTATGTATGTGTAAAGATATGGTCTTCAAAGGAAATGATGAATAGACATTTAAGATAACTAATCGACCAGCAGGCCGCCTCATACCAATCAAGTGATGCATATTTATCAGCACATCACAACAACAAGTACTCTCCATGGTACAATCAGGCCAGACATACTTATGTATTTTTTTCGAAAAGTTTGCGGCGAGAAGAGTAGATTATAGTACATTGAAAATTAATATTTTTTAATTGTATTGTCTTGTATTATTGCTGATGACTGTTATTTGCATGCTTCATGTGCTTGTTTGCTATCTTTTGTATTCGGTTACGTAGTATATAAGTATGTATGTAAGTAGTACATACTCGTACGTATCAATTTCATTAAACACAGTTATGCAAATATTTAAGTCCACACAGCAATGTATTAATAGCAAAATAAATAAGTACTAAAGTTGTTCAGCTCCAGAACTATCGTATCCGCCCCCCATCAACGGCAAATAAAGTGAAAACAATGAATACCACTCTAACACCGTTTGACACTCTGCAAGCTGTGGTGGTGGCGACGACTTCATCGATGTAGCGTGATAAGGTACGACGACACGGAAGTTTATATGGAATTTCTACTGACGGGGGTGGCTATGGAAATACTTTGGGGGCTGCACCGACCTAAATCTGACTACTGGCACAACTGTCGCGACTGGCTACACGCTATCCCATAAATGCAAGCAGCAGCGAAAGTCAATTTACTTTCAACTTTGCTACATTTTTATTAAATTTTATACTCCAGCAATGCATTGTAGCAATTGCCAACTTACACACAAAGCAGAATTTTTTTTAATTAACAACTTGAGCGGGTCACTTTCGATTACTACGGTTCGCGCGCAAATTACTCGAACACCTTTTTTTATTGCAAACACCAGCCGCTTTTATACTCCGCTTTAGTCAACGCTTCGCAAATAACTAACCGGTTTAAATTGTATAACCAATCCCAACTTCTCTGCCGCAGTCATGCTCAATGCGTTCCAACTAATACTGATACAACATTTGTTGTTGTGCCTTTATGGGCACTTAAGCTCCCCAATTGAGCGTTGTGAGGCGGTAAACAAAACATCACACCTACAAACTAACAAAAAACGTTACAGTAAAAATGTGTACGAATACTTGAAAGCAAGAATGCAATAACGAAGCGAACCAGCCACCTGGAAATTTCCCCTTTACCATCTCAAAACTGAGCTAGACATTATGTGTAACAAAAAATTACATTCAACCAGTCATTTTCAATGCAGACAACAAAAACTGGAAATTTGGAAAATCTCATAAAGAAAGTAATCACAGCTACAATAACAACTGCAGCGAAAAAATTGCAAACAAAGCCAAACACTCGCATACGTAAGTATGTATGATACATATGTACATACAAAAAAGTAGAGAGTGAGTGAATGAGTGAATGAAGGAGTATAACATACAAAGCGCTACAATCTGTCTTTATGTTTATTGTGTGGCGACCAGCACGACTAAGTGCAATACCCTGCACCTTTCTCTAAATCCCTACTAGATGCTGGCTGACTACGCAAAGGCAACGCACTCTTTATTTTATAGTTCTATTGATTTCCTTTGTTATGAGGAGAATTGCAACAGTAAGAAATTGCATACATGTATGTTGTTGATATGTGTACAAATACTATGCGTGCTTCTTGACTCTTATTATATTCTAATTTAGTTTTTTTAGGTTCATACTTAACCACCCAAGTGTTTGTTTTTCTCTTTGTTTATTACTTTCGAATCGCGAAGCCACCCTCTGTATAATTTTGTGGCACAATATTGTCAATGGAATAACTTAGGGGGGACTATAGGAGAAATATGCACAATTTCATCGCTTAGATTCATGCGATATCGGTATCGTGAACTCTGCCGAACTTGTACTTACTTAACCATATTAGGTCGCAACTTTAAGTGCACCTAGTCTGTGCACAGAAATTCGAAATATCTCAGCCAATATTGTGACGAACTTTCATGAAAAATTTTGGCATTCAAAATAATATAGCAAATACAGAATCGAGTCGTGCATTTCATATGGATAGCTGCATGTGTATGTATAGGGTTATTCAATAGGCGCGCTTCAACTTTTTTGCGATAGGGAGGGCGAACGACGCAATATTTTTTATTTTTCGCTTGTCATTTGTAAACTTCATTAGTATACATTTCAACATGGAACGCTACACACTTGAGCAACGATTGCAAATCGTGCAAATTTTTTATGAAAATAATCGTTCTGTTGCTGCTACTTTAAGAGCATTACGGCCATTTTACGGTCCATTTAACAAACCGTCCCGTTTTGGGGTTATGTGAAGTCATTGGTCTACAGTAACAAGCCGGCGACGGTTTGTGAGCTCAGAGCCAATATTGAACGCGAAATTGCTGGAATTTCGGCCGATTTATGCAAAAGAGGGGTCGAAAATTGGGTTCAACGATTGGACTTCGTAAAACGTGCACGCGGTGGTCATGCTAAAGAAATCGAATTTCATACTTAAATGTATATGTTCAAACTCGATAATAAAAAAAAAAATAGTTAAAAAAGTCAAACCGTTTGTGTTTTATTCAAAAAAGTTCAAAAGTTGAAGCGCTCTTACTGAAAAACCCTATATAAAGCTAGAGGCTAAGCTAACCTCAATTTTCAACCACTCTCAATTTTCAGCGACATTTTGTTCATCCAGTATCAATCGTGTAATATGGCGAAAATGTATTTTTAGAAAAAAAATGTCTGTGAATTGTGATATTGTATACAATTTCTAATACCGAATGCTATTTCGGCGTAGCAAATATATCTTGCTGAATAATGCAATGTTGCATAGTGGAATTATTTAATACCCAAAATTAAATAATTTTGAAAGATGTTTCTTTCCGAAAACCGCTACTTTGTTCTTGATTAATTTGGCAATTGAGTGACGTCAGTGCAGAAAATAAACAAAGTTAAACCGCTAAAATAACGAAATTAGTGGAGTTCCCTTATTACCTGATGCCTGGTTTTCATTATGGCATTTTTTATGACAAAGATTGACATTCTAGTGAAAATACCTGTCATTTAGGTACATTTTGATTTAAAGCCATGACAAAATGTTAAAATGACAACATGTTGGGTCAGATTATGTCGTCAAAAAAATGACATTTGATACGACATTTGATACCTGTTGCCAACTTTTGAGTTTAATGAGCACCGAAAAATCGTTTTACCAAACTCTATGCATTTCAAATTTAGGAGTCATATTTCAAATTAATTTGAAAATCTATGACTACAAGTCAAAACACATTAAACACGTAACATCAGCAGGGTTGAAATTTTGATTGTTTTCTATTTATGTATTTTGAAACGAAAGTGTAAAATTTTGTTTAACCCTTTCGACCCCAACGTTCGTTTTGTTTTTGTCTGTTCGTTATAAATGATAACGGTACTTTTATGTATCTACTCAAATTATGAGCAAAAAAAATATCATTTGTAGATCATTTAGCGAAGTTATGTTGAATAAACATCAAGTGCAGCGAGAATATATTGTTGTGAAATTCAAAAGAGTTTTCAAAGTGAGTTTTATAATAATGAAAAAATATAAAAAGTTTATATGCCATGTTTTTAGCAAGGATTTAACTTTACGAAACTAAATTTATATTTGATTAGTTAAAAATATTAACCAGGTGGTAAATATGGTAAATATTTTTGTACCTAGTTATGAGACCGAAAGAGAAAGAATTGTAAGATGACGATATTGAGAGGATTGTTAACTTTGATTGGGATACCTCTTCTGACAACGAAAGCGATGACGAGATGAATGACATTTCTGAAGTTCTAGAGAAGAATTTGGAAGGAATCGGGCAAAGAGGGGGAAACTATAGAGATTGACCTTCTCGAAAGTATGATTGCAGAATAATGTGAGCCGAAATCTTGTATGGCTGATATTTGCATTGAAAAAGTTGATCCCAAGACTCTAAATTGGAGAAAAAGGCCATTTGTACCTTCGGAGACCAGCTGGGAAGAAAATACTTTGAAGGTCGACGATGTGATGACGCCAGTAGAATATTTCTGCACTTTTCTTAATAGCCAAGTTTTTGATTTTATCACACAACAAACAGATTTGTATGAGCTGCAAGAACACAGCTTTGAGCTCAAATGCTCTGTTGAAGCTATTAAACGCTATATTGGTATTTTGTTGTATACATATATGTAAGTGTTTTAAAATTGCCTCAACTCAAAATAGCATGGTCAAAAGATTTAAATCTTAAGATTAAAGATTCAATGCCGCGCGGAAAGTTTGAAAAAATAAAACAATGTTTACATTTCAACGATAACACTAAACAATCCAAAAAAGGCGATTTGAACTATGACCAGTTGTACAAAATACGTCCTTTACTAGACAGTCTCAAGGAAAATTTTGGAAAGCTACCCCAGGAAGAACATCAAAGCATTGAAGAACAAACCATTGCGTTCAAAGGTATACATTCATAAATGTCATAATGAACATTTTAGTTTAAATATTTGTTACAGGTCGATCGTCATTTAAACAATACAACTTTACGTAGTATGTTGGTGACGGTACCTGTCCTGCTTAAGGATTGGGCCTTTCTTCAGATCTAGTTTTATATTTGGCAAAAGGTCTTCCTAAGGACAAACATTTGAAGCTTTATTTCGATAATTGATTTGAAGAAATGAGCATATTTGCAACAGGAACTGTACGTAAAAACCACATAAGCAATTGCCAGCTACTTTCAGATGCCGAGTTAAAAAAGCGTGGAAGGGGATCTTTCGATATGAAATGTGAAATCAACAATAATATTGTATGCGTCAAGTGGTTTGACAATAAGCCAGTTCAACTTATATCCTCGTGTGAAAGCATTGAACTTGTTGATATATGCAAACGTTGGAATCCTAAGAAGAAAGCTTATATTGATGTTGCAAGACCTGCGAGTGTTGCTTCTTACAATAAGGGTATGGGAGGAGTAGATTTGGCTGACATGCTCATGGAGCTCTACAAGGTCAACCTTTGAACGGTGGGACATATGAATCTTGTATTGGTGCCTTGGAGTGCATGGCTATTGTATAGAAGTCATTTAAACTTGTTAACCTGATGCAAAAGCATATTCCTTTAACGAAATTTCAACTAGAAATTGCGCATGAGTTTCTTACTGCCGCTACTTCGCTCGGAAAAAGAAAGGGCCGACCATCGAATGTTGAAAGAATTAGCTCGATCCCTGGGCTCCCATCAAGCAGCAGGTTCCAACCAAATCCTTCAGTCTCACAGCTTTACGATAAAATGGAACATTGGGTAGTCTTTAGTGAAAAGGGACGTTGCAGATTGTGCAAGACAGGAACCGCAACGTCCAAATGCCTTAAGTGCCAAGTCCACCTTTGTTATAATAACAATAAAAACTATTTTTTGTCTTAACATACCTAATTTTTCAAAATAAATCATTAAAAGTTGTCCAAAAAAAAATTTGTTTATTTTGTATACCAAATCGTGGGGTGTGACGGCTCAAAATTTTGGGCAATTGCTTTTTAAACTAATACAAAAGGATTAGAATTAAAACAAAAATTTCGTTCCACAGGAAAAAAGTTGGGCTCGAAAAGTTTAAGTTTAAGTTACAATTAATCTTGGTTTATAAATTTTGATATTCTAGAGACCAAACGCGAAAAGAAAATACAAATATTTTAATTATTTACTCTAGTGATGGGCAAACTCAGCACATTTGCACTGTGCAGCAGCGTGTGCTTCTGCGTGCGTAAAAGTGCTAGGGGGATAACAAAGCACAGGGAAGAAACAGAAAAATTGAGCGAGTTGTGTCAGTGTTTGTACCCTGAATGAGAGAGCAATTATTCATGAATTCTTACCAGGGATGCCAACTTTTAACTTCATATCAACAAATTTCTAAAAAAATAGGTTTTTTTGGTACATTTTTCTTCAATAACTAAATTTAATACATATTACACTTTCACTGCATATACTGACGAATCTGTAAATTATTCACACTTATGTTATGATTACTTTAATGGTTTTTGAGATCGGATATATTTTTTTAAATTAAGCTAAGAAATCCAGAAAATCAATTTTTGTAGCAAATTACTTTCTAAAACTGCAAACTTTCATCAGCTACCGAAGTTTGTCGAATGTTTCAGAATTTTTAGCTACTGAATGATACCATTTCTTCTTTTATTTTTCATAAAAAGTGGACGTGATTGATAACTAATTTCGCCCATCTAAATCCAATACACTCTGATATGCACAACTGCAAAAAAAAATAAACAACCAAGAGTATATACTTATGTATATAAATTATGAATAGTAAAATCAACAATGCCCAAAATTGATTCCCACATTTAACAACTGCGGCAACTCTTACTCATAAGTTTTGACATTTCATAAATAAAATCAGTTTTTTCATGATTTCTTCATTTTTCGACGATATTTTTTGAGAGCGTAAGTTACATATTATTGTCGCATAAAAAACCACTAATATTAAGCGTATTTTTATGGTGTGGATGCAGTGAAAGTGCTGAAAATTCTATTTAAAAATTTGAAACGGCGAACGTCAAAACAAAGTGCACAGTGTTCAACTGCCGACAAAAACATAAATTTATTTCTAATGTGTAATACATTACTCTGTTTTAACTTTTAATTTAGATAAACAAAGTTAAATAAAATATTAAATATAAAACATTTGGTTCAGCATGACCTCAAATAAAAGAACATTGTTGAATTTGATTTCGAAGTGGAGTGTAACTTTTTTATGCAAATATGTAGACGGAGAATCAGAATGCCTTGTATGTGAAAAACGTGTGGTGTGTAAGGTTTTTAACATAAAGAGACATTATGAGTAGCACAGGAATGATTATGATGAATATGTAGGAAAAGAAAGGAAAAGTATATACAAATCCTTAAGTCTAAACGAAGAGCCCGATCCGATATGCCAAATTACATAAGGTCGGAAAAATTCAAATTATTAAACTTTTTTTAATTTCTTAGAAAAGCGAAGATTACGTTGTAGATGCAAAGCGTGCAACTTATGAAACCGCGTTAAACCTTGTTCGTGAGAATCGTGCATTTTCGGATGGCGAATTGGTGAAGTCTTGTATATTAAAAGCAGTAGGAATTTTGTCCCCTTATCTCGTAGAACTATAAGCAGACGAGTAGATGAAATGGCGGAAATTACAGAATCACAGTTAAAAGAGCGTATATAATAAAATCATTCACAGCGATTTCATTGGCAATTGACAAAAGTACAGATATATCCGACATAGCCGAGGAGTTGATGCCCACCTAAATATATGTGAAAAACTTTTGAACATTATTCCAGTGACAGGGACGACTAAAGGTGAAAATTTATTTCAATGTGTTAATGAATGCACTGAACGTATGGGTGTATCATGACGAAAAGTGGTTTGCGTTGCCACCGATGGTGCGAAATCCATGAGCGGATGCAAACAAATTTCTCTAATCATTTTTGTGTACTTTGTCATACTGTGCGCATTGCCATATGCGTGTGATTTGAATTTGAGAGCAACTAAGTACTCACCAAGAATACCCACCCTGCTATGATAATTTCCTCAATGTTTTTTGAAAAAATCCTCTATTTTTTTTAATGGAAACATGTATAAATTGTCCTTTTTAACAAAATTAAATGTATAACATCCATTGTTTAAATAAAACTGGCTGGTTGAGATTACTGCTCGCTGTTGTGACCAGCATTCTTTAAAAAAAAAATGCACTAACATAAAAACATACGATATACATACATACTTATATGTAAACGAAGACAATTTTTCCATTCAGAAAAATATACACCGATTTGTCAGTACAAATTTATCTCTACATAGTTTAGCAACTATGAAACTTTGACATGCGAATGTTCAAACTTCTTGATTATAAAATCGCATATGCTTCTTGGTTACAAAAATTATAAAAGTAAATAAAATAGAAATTTGCAAAGATGATGTTAATACTCAAAGAAGCGTTTCCAATAAAAAAAAAACCAAAAGCATTTTATTATTTAATATGAACGATCAACACTTCGAAACCCCTTAACATGGAATGAAGTCCCCTTATCTGGTAACTTTGCTATTGGCAAAGCTTCACGCTCTTTTTTACAAACACATACGCGTTGCTCAGAAGTGATTAATATACGTACACGCCTATTGCTTACCCTTCTGATGTAAGTTTGTCGCCCCCCCATCTAGCACTTTGCTAGCACGCTCTGCTGCGAGCGTGCCACGCTGCTGCCCGTCCCTAATTTACTCTATTGATGCTACTGTTCAATCACTAAAAAGGGCACCATTAAATTCACTGCTTAAAATGCCAAGTTGGCAACTATGGATAAACTTACATGCATACAATTTATTACTTTTAAAATATTCTATACTATTTCTTCTTTAATTTAATGGATTAAATAAACTGAAATGAGTAACATCCCACTTATGTATGTAAGTACATACAGAGGTAAAGGAAAGTAAAAAGATTTCTAACCATCAAATCTCTCTTCCGTTTGGTAATTTGCAGACAAGGAGCTCGAGTTAAGTTGTAAACTCTTACTTACCTCGAGCTTCAAACTTATATGCCGCATTAAAGCAAATGATTTAACCGCCTCTTTTGGCTTGACTTTCTCGGCAGGCAACGGATAAACTTCCGAGTGTATTCTTATAGAAAATAACCATCATTCGAAGGCGGCCTAAAATTACGGTATGGTATGTAAAAAACGCTAAAAAGGGAACTAAAATCTGCTTCAAGCGGTCCAGGCGGTATGGCTCTCAGTGCTTTATTCAGATACAAGATGTACCAGCTTCACATGTCACACTTTATCATTTTTTTTTTTGATTTGCCTTTTTTTGTAAAATGGGTGTAGAAAACAATATTCATAGCTTTTCTACATATTCTCAACTTTAAATTTCGCCAGCGGCTTTTGTCAAAAGTACAAAAAAAATTAAAGGAGTACCGTATTTCGGCTAGCAGTCCGCTGTCAATCGGACACTAGTGTTTATGCTATGTCCCATCTCACGTGTGAGTAACTGTATGATTTAAAATGATACCAAAAACCAGAAATGTCTAACGCTTAAATTTATCAGCACAACCTTATTAAAAAAAACTGGTTTATTACAAACTTACATATTTCTTTGTATTAATATAACATATTTTTTGGACCCTTTGTTACATAAATGGTATTGTATACTAACAAAATGAAATCACATATTCGTAATTACATCATTTTTCTAGTTTCCGTAGCTGTTTCCCGGTCTATTATCTACATACATGTTCGTATATAGTAGAAAATTCCTATGCATTTTTAACATTTACAATTTCATAACTAATATAATCGTTACGTACCAGGCAGTTCAGCAACTAAACCTATACTCGTGCTTGCAAGTAATATACCGCTTCTGTTTACAGGCCTATATCACTATAATTCTTCACACTGAGTACATACGAATTTATAAATAACCAACAAAACGTAAAAGGTCGCAAGTGTAAATAAACTGTAATACGATTACATTTGATAGGCTCTTTGGCGCTCACATTTTTAGTAAGATGTCATTTCGGTAGTAATTTATTAATTAACATTACACAGGACACTACACTACACTATTTACAGGAAGCTCAAGTAATGTTTTCCTTTTGATTACTGGGCCATGAAAGCAGATGTTATGGCACACAGTCCCATATTTAACGAAACTTCCACAGCTGTGCGGAAGTGTTGTTAACACAATACAGTACGTGAAACTTCCCTCCACATTGAATAATACATATATCAATTTCAAGTGGTATATCATTTTAACAATGCCAACCAGTTTAAAAAAACATTGCTTAATATTTTTGTTTTATCAAAAGATAATACTGAATTTTACAAACTGGGATTTAATAGCAACAAATACGATCAAGACTTTTGTGTTGCTTTGATTGTCAGGAAAGGAAGCAGCACTGTGTTCGAAACCACACGAGCGCCATCTAGGTGTGATATTCATTAAAATTAACCGTTAGAAACTTATTGTAAATAAATTAAAGTAATTTTAAAATCTAGGTGTGATATTCATTAAAATTAACCGTTAGAAACTTATTGTAAATAAATTAAAGTAATTTTAAAATAAATTGCATTTAACTAAATTAAATTACGCAAATTAATTTAAGTTAAATTAGATTAAATTAAAAAAAGAATGTTCAAAATTAAAAGCCATTAAATAAAGTAGAAAATAAAATAACAAATCTTAAAACAAAATAATATTGAAAAACATTAGTACTAAATATATTAGAACTTGAAACACCATACAAACATAATAAAGTAAATCCATTATTTTCTAAATAAACAAAATGAAACAAAGTAATATAAAATAAAATTAAAATTAAAGTTAAATAAAGCAAAATAAAATACACTAAAATATATGTAGGCCAATAGGATTAAACCTAGTGCTTAATATAATCATTTATTATTGTATTTCTACCAAATAAACAAATAAAAATAAAATTAAAATAAATAAAAATAAGTAAAATAAAATAAAATTAGTGCTTTATATAATTATTTATTAATGTATTTCAACCAAATAAACAAATAAAAATAAAATGAAATTATATTAAATTAAGTAAAATTAAATCTAATAAAATAAGGCAAACAAAATATATAAATATAAATAAAATAAAGTAAAAATAAATTAAATTAAGCTAAACTAAATTATATTACATCAAATTTAATTCGGTCAAATTGAATTAAATAAAACTGTAATATCTATGTGGATACATTTAACTCTGCAAACTCTGCGAAAAAGTAAGATGCACTTGAGCGAATTGGGGTCTTCCCTTACCTGAGAAGAATAACACGAAGTTACTTTGATGGCAGATGACAACACAAGTAAAGCGAAATAACGGTCGGCGTTCCACAAGGCTCCGTTCTCGGGCATTGTTGTGGAATATAATGAACGACGGTGTTCTTCGTGTTATAATTAAAGAGGGAACGAAGATAATTGGCTTTACCGACGCCATTGCGGTTGTGGTAATGGCTAAAATTTAGACGATGGAGTCTTGAGCGTGCAATCTCGGCTAGATATGGCTAAAATAATGGACTTGGCGAAACAAAAAACAAGAGCCGTACTTATATCTAGCCGACAAAAGCCAGATAGCTCACTTTTGGAATTGGAGACTCAAATGTCTCGCAAATAGCGAGATGCAGAGGCCCATAACCTCATCTGCGCGTATTGCCTTAAGAAAAAACTGCATCGATAAGTAGCAGATAAAGTCAGATAACTCTACAGAAGCCTATTGGACTCACAAATGCATCCGCAAACTAAAACTGATGAAGCCGTATGGAGAAATAAGCTTTTACCTGACCCAATTCTTGAGTAGACGCAGCCGCTTCAAAGCATGTTTACGCAGGTGGAACCACGCCGAAAATCACTACTGCGACATAAACGTTATAGAAAATGTACACCACATATTCTTCACATGCTTGCGCTCCCATTTTGGACATGTGGTATGCGGCATGCGGCTTACTGACCGAGACTATGAAAGAGAAAGGCGTCTGGAAAGACTGATGCTGGAAACAGTCACCGGCGTACGTAGTCCCTTACCGCAGCCCGTAGAGAGCACAAAATTGAGCAAAACTCATCCCGTAGAGAACAACTGGGTTGTGTGCGTATGTGTTTTGTTGTATCTACACAATGTTGCTATTGATATTTTTGCTTACACACTTTTTCACACATCCGCGTTTTCAATTACAATTTTTCATTGTTTAATAAACCAAAGCCAAAAACCAAGAAATGCAAATAGTTAATTTATCTATAATCAACATTATTTAATATTGTTTTTTAGTTATTTTAACAAAAATTTAAGTTTTTCCAAGTTTATTTTGTAAATGATTTCGAAATGTACTGTTTGGCAACACTGTGTGGTGAGAGCAATTCTGAGAGGAATTTTCAAAAATGCTGCTATAAAATATACGATACTACAATACGAAGGAAGTAATTTTTCATTTACATGGGGTTCTCATTAGTTTGATCGTATCAGCTGACAGGGGACTGCGTTTACGTCGGTGACTGTTTCCAGCATTAGTCTGGTTTCAGAAATCCATTTGAGCGTAGCGCGCTGCCACAACGGCGTTGAAAAAACAACATATGTATGTACATACATATATGTATGGGTTTAAGAGATGAATAGATGAGTTGTGAACATTTATTTATTATTATTGAATTTAATATGTGCCAAAATTAAAATTATTACCTATTTTTGCATTTGTACATACATACGATAGCTCCCTACGTGCACAAGCACAAACTATACATACATATATAAATATTGTTTGTGAACATAAACTATAATTAACCTTATAGTGTAAACACAAATTATTTTGCTATCTAAATTTGTGCGTATGTGTCCGAATTACATACATCTTAAACTAGTGTGAACGTGACAATCCTCGCCGCGTCATTGGTCCACGTGGCAAAAGTAAACAAGCCATAGATAATGGAAAAGCACTTCCAAAATATCGAAACTAAAATGTGTGTATGATGTGTTGATGTATATCGAATGGCCGGCCGGCCTCGAGTTGACAGTCATGAATTTTCGATTATATTTTGGCACTTTCCCAGAAACGTATTTATGTACATATGTATGTGTGTACTATATCAATTCTCCAAGGCAATCCCAGACGTGTTACATACTTGGTCAACAAATAAACAACTGCTAAGATTAATCTTATTATCTACATAAACTTATATATATGTATATATAATTACATACATATGTTCCTATGCATGCATGTACATTTGCATTCACCGAAAACAAATTCCTAACCGGCGAATGCGTTTTCTATTTCTGACAGTCATTTGCGGAATACAATTTGGCTAAAAAATAGGAACTTCTAATTGTAAACAAATAATACATACATACATACATACCTCCATACATATGTATGCATATGCACTCATACATGTACTTCTGTATGCAAACAAACAAACATTCAAGGTCAGCACAATAAAACAATTGCGTACATAAGTATATTTTTAAGTATTAAGTATTTTTTAGAAATACAGCTGTATGTACCTATGTATGTACGTAAATTTTTATAATATATGACCATATAAGTGTATGGAATAAATAATTCATACTCTAGAATGGATATGAGCCAGAATTACTTCTCGGAAAAGAATTATGAAGCTTTTTCTTGTCGTATAATAGGCGTGGTACTTCTTCTTCTTCTTAATTGGCGCTATAACCGCTTACGCGATTTTGGCCGAGTTCAACAAAGCGCGCCAGTCCTTTCTTTCTTGCGTTAACGGGCGCCAATTGGACACACCAAGTGAATCCAAATCCTTCTCCACCTGATCTTTCCAACGAAGAGGAGGTCTTCCTCTTCCTCTACTACCACCAGCTGGTACCGCATCGAATACTTTCAGAGCCGGAGCGTTTGTATCCATGTCTATGTCGTCGTAAAGCTCATACAGCTCAACGTTCCATCGCCTGCGATATTCGCCATTGCCAACGTGCAAATGTCCAAAAATCTGTCGCAGAATCTTTCTCTACAAAGTCTTTTACAACCTCGAAATTATAACTGCCAACAGTGACGTGTGTGCCGATACGCGAGTGCGCCGACTGTTTGTTTGAAGACAGGAGGTACTTTGTTTTGTCCTCGTTCACCACCAAACCCATTCGCTTAACCTCTTTATCCATTTTGGTGAAGGCAGAACTAACAGCTCGCTTTTTAAGGCCGATGATGCCGGCATACGCCAACTATTGTACGCTCTTTTAAAATATTATGCCTGAGCGATTAAGTTCTGCGGCTCGCACGATCTTTTCCAGCATCAGGTTAAAGAAGTCACACAACAGCAAGTCACTCTATCTGAAACCTCGTTTAGTGTCAAACGGCTCTGAGAGGTCCCAATTCTGATGATGCTGCTGGTATTGAGCAATGTCATCTTGCATAGCCGTATTAGTTTTGCGGGGATACCAAATTCAGACATCGCGGCATATAGGAAACTCCTTTTCGTACTGTCGAATGCAGCTTGGAAGTCGACGAAAAGATGGTGTGTGTCGATTTTCCTTTCATGGGTCTTTTCCAAGACTTGGCGTATTGTAAATATTTGGTTGATGGTAGATTTTCCAGGTCTAAAGCCACACTGATAAGATCCAATCAGTTGGTTGACGGTGGGCTTCAGCCTTTCACACAATACGCTCGCTAGAACCTTATAGGCAATATTAAGAAAACTAATCCCGCGGTAATTGGCACAGATTGCAGGATCCCCCTTCTTATGGATTGGGCAGAGCACATTTAAATTCCAATCAGCAGGCATGCTTTCATCCGACCATATTTTGCATAGAAGCTGAAGCATGCACCTTACCAGCTCCTCGCCGCCATGCTCCTGGCAGTCCGTCGGCGCCAGCGGCTTTGTTGTTCTTTAGATGCGTTATCATTATTCTCACCTCGTCATGGTCGGGTAACGAAACGACAATACCGTCGTCAACGATTATGGTATCGGGATCTTCACTGTGACATGCGCAGCTGTCACTATTTAATAGGTTCGAAAAGTGTTCCCTCCATAATTTAAGAATGCTCTGGATGTCAGTCACCAGATCGCCGTCTTTGTTCTTACAGAAAAACGAAACAGACAGAAACGTTCTGTAAGCCACCGAACTTTCTGATAGAATTTTCGGGCGTTGTTCCTATTGGCCAGCATCTCATGCTCCTCGCACTCACGTATTTTGGCCTCTCGTTTTTTCTGTCGGATAATACGTCTCTCTTCCTTTCTTAGCTCTCTGTTGCTATCCCACATAGCTCTATAGGCAGAATCTTTTCTTTCGGCAGCAGCATTACATTCCTCGTCGTGGGGGCGTGGTACTTACTCTTGCGGTATTTCGCTATTTCAACTTTCACAAAGTTGCCAAATTAATCTTTAATGCACCCCTATGCAAGAAGTTATTTTGCATTAATTTTTATTTTTTATTTGCTAATTTATTTTTGCTAATATTTTACAAATCTTGGTTTCGATTCAGTACGAAAAAACTCATTTGCTGACATGTATGCACATATATAATTTAATTTAAAACTATACATTGGAAAATATAGTTCAAACACTGCACTTAAATTTTTCGAATCGACTGTATCACTTACATAGACATATGGTCATAGGTACCCCCCGCGTTCATACGAAAAATGCCAGATTTTTAAATTAATAATAACAGATATTCGAAACTGGATAAAGAAGCAAACCGAATGGGTCTGGTGATGCACAAAACGAAGTACCTCCACAATCAGTCGGCGCACTCGCATATCGGCACCCACGTCACTGTTGACAGTTATGATTTCGAGGTTGTAAGAGACTTCATTTATTTAGGAACCAGCAGTAACGGCGATAACAAGGTTAAGTTAGGTTTTTGTGGCAGTCGGCTTAGAGTAGCCAAACTCACTTAGACCATGTAGGTCCGTTGTGGTACCACTGTGTAATACGGGAACCTTACTGTTTCATATAGCCAATTAGACTCTTTTGCTGGACAATTACAAAGGAAGTGTTCTACTGTTTCTTCCTCTTCCTCTTCCTCGTCTCTACAACTTCTGCAATATTCATGCGAAAATATTCCTAGCCTAGAAGAGTGCCTACCTAACAACTGATGACCGGTAACACAAGTCACGACCTCCGAGATGTTCTCTCTTGAGAGGTTAAGCTACTCTCCTGATCTTCTCTTATCTATTTGCGACTTAATTAGCCTGGTTGTAACACACGTATTTTCTTCTCTCCATGACCTATTGGCCTCCTGGAGAACATTATTTTTATTATTTTTGTTCAGAGAATCTCTCTTTCCAATAAGTAAAGTCCTCTCTCGATGAACAAAACTAACACTCTAAAAGGTTCTCATCATGCCGCAGAAGCTTGGACGATGACAACATTCGACGAGGCGTCACTTGGAGTGTTTGAGAGAAAGATTCTGCGGAAGATGTTTGGACATTTGCACGTTGTCGTCAACGAGTATCGTAGACGATGGAACAATGAGCTGTATAAGCTTTGCGATGATATAGACATAGTGCAGCGAATAAAGATCCAGCTGCTACGTTGGCTAGGTCATAGCGTCCGAATGGAAACAAACGCTCCGGCTCTGAAAGTGTTCGATGCGGTACCAGCTGGTGGTAGCAGAGGAAGAGCACGGCCTCTTCTGCCGGTTAGCACGACAAAGAAACGAATGGCGCGCTTTGTTAAATTCGGCCAAAACCGCGTAAGCGGTTATCGCGCCAATTAAGAAGAAGAAGAGTTCGTCAAGTTCGCAAAATCTGGTCTTCTTTGTCGACGAGCTACGCAGAAAAGCTAGTTCGAAGCATGCCGAGAAGTTGCCAGGCTACTCGACAACGATGGAAGCTACACGGCTTATTGAGTAATGATGACTTGTAGTTTTGTACATACTTTCATGTAAAACAATTTTAAATATATATCTTTATACTTCATGAATAATCGCGGTTCGTTAATTTCTGACACAGACTGTAAATTAAGTTTTTTTAAAACATTAATTTTTTGTGGCAAAACTTTTTGTTTCATTATTACTTCCAGGGAACGTTTCTTCAACGCGATAAAATTTTATTACGAGTATGTTATAGAATATTTGGAGAAGAGGCTTTTTAATATCTTAATTTGCATTAATTGTTTGAACCTGTAAGGCTTCAAAATATCCGGAAAAAATTGCCAAAAATTACATGAACATATTTGTGTCTGTTATATTTTCCAGCAGTATACATAAAATAACACTTAAAAGTTTGGTTGACATAAAACGTAATCACTAAGAAATTTTTGTTATCTATAAGTATGCATATAAGAACTTAATCACGAGGCTCCATTTTAGCAATTATGGCAAAATCGAAAAAATAAAAAGTATTATATCAAAATTCTTATCTCTTTGCGAGGTTTCTGGATCCCCAGCAATTCGCTGTATATTATTCACGCATGCAAACTACACTCACGTGCACATGCACTCTTACATACACACATACATATATATGTAAATACGAAGCCGAGTATTGTTTGGTAGATAACTTTGTTCGGACTTTCTTCACACATACACAAGTACGTTACTGATTTCTACAACAAAAGTTTCCTTTTTATTGTACCCTGCAGAGAAAATTAGGACTAATGAAACGAATTTCTCGTTCAGAACTAATATGTACGACGGCTCAGTTGTTGGGTTTGTTATTATGTCACATGTGAATTTTTAGTAAATTATTTATAGTAAATTATAAATAATAAACTGCAGTGCAATAACTTTAAGAAATACACAATTGGCGCTGTGATCTCTCGTAAATATTTAACCTCGTGAATGAGACATCAATGCTCTGTAAAGATTAGCTTTTTTTTACTTTCGGGCGAATTTACGCCTCCTACTCCTTTGCATTTTCTCTTCAAAGTCATCAACTACGAGGCATAATAATAAGTGCTCCAACTTTTAACCCTGGACTGTGTAGCGGTAGTTAATACAAATCAAGCATTTATTTCCACACCGAAAGTTTTCCAATGAATGATACTCGTATAACGAATGGATACAAACGCTCCGGCTCTGAAAGGGTTCGATGAGGTACCAGCTGGTGGTAGCAGATCAAGAGGACGGTCTCTTCTGCGTTGGGAAGATTCGGTGGGGAATAACTTGGCTTCACTTAGTGTGGCGCCGGTTAGCAGGAGAAAGAAACGGCTGGGGCGCTTTGTTAAGCTCAACCAAAATTACTTAAGCGGTTATCGCACCAATCAATAAGAAGAAGAAGCTGCTCGTACAGGATCGGAGAGCCACTCATATGTATGTATTTCAAGAAGTGTCGACAGATGAATTACGGGAACGTAAATTTAGTGTATAGTAAATATTTTAGAAATATTCCATTGCTCTTCGATCTCAATGTTTTATAAAATTTTCTATAAAAGAGATTTTAAACAATTAAAAATAAATACCTATTAATTTTATTTATCAATTTAGAAAATTGATATAACATAAATGCAATACATATTGAATTTTTTTGAATTGAATTTTGCCCTATAAAGTTTTCGAACGATAATTGCCAGCTGTGTTTGAGAAAACGTGTTCGAACCACCCTAATGCACACTCACTTTACATACTTGAATGGAACAATGGAATTTTTGCCTTATTTGCCGCACATATATGTGATTGTTTTCAATTAATTTCCTACACATAAAATTATCTACTGATGTTAATTATTATATACATTCATATGTAGTTACATATTGCATAATTTTGATATTTTTAATTTCAAATTTTGGACCGATAGCCGCAAGGACCTAGTTTTAAACTGATAATAATATTAATAATTAATTTTAAATTTATAGTCATTTAATTTTAGTTATTGGTTGATTGGTTCATCCAGAATCTAACTAGCGCTTTAGCCCCATTTTATTGCCACATCCTCGTTACCAACTTGTTTAACAGTTATTTACAGCAAGACTATATCCAGTCTGTGCGGTTTAAGAACCTTATTAGGTTGCTGACATCCAAGCCAGACAGTAGTTCAAGACTCTCGAACAGCGGTTTAACCAGGGTTAACATTCTGTCCTTCCATAGGACAGGGCATTCACAAAGGAAATTGAAGATTGTTTCCTTCTTCTCCGGTTGTTTACAACTATGACAATATGCGTTTTAGGGATACCCATTTTGGCTGCTTGTTCTCCGACAGACCAACCGCCAGTTATGACTGCTGTTAGTCTCCAGGCATCCCGTCGTTTCGTGTTTATCAATGTCGACGATTGCTTGAGGTTGTAAGTAGGCCATAACGTTCAGCTAATTTTGCATTTCGTCTGGTCTCTCCATCTACATGCAATCCGTAATTCGGAGTTATTTTAGGGAAATTGTATTCTTGACTGCACCTAATGGTGTGAATGCCGATTCTGCAAGAATGTTATTCATGACAGATCCCTCTCTTGCCTGGTTTACGCTCAACGTGGTAACGCTATTTCTGCTTTGCTCCACTAGTTTAGAGAGCGCAGCTTGATTATCTGAAAGAATAACGATATTGCTCTTAAAAGATAAATCTGCGATTCTTCCCCAATTGCCAGTATTTCTCCCTGGAAGGCACTGCTAGTATTAGAAAGACACACGACATTTTCAATTTTAAGTCTATGAGAATAACTACCAGCTCCAACACCTCAATCCATTTTACTTTCATCAGTATAGACTGTAGTGTCGAAGTTGTTTAGTTATAGACGCAAGTTAAAACCAAGCATTAACTTAAAATTTTATATTTTTGTCAATGATAGGCACGTTAAAATCAACTGTCACCCAAAATGAGATTAAACTAACTCTTCTGTATTTTAATAAGTTCATCCTGTGCCAGCTGATTTGTTGATTAAGGATCCGGAGCTGCAAGACGTAAGTTAAACCAAAGGCTGTAATTTAAATATCATACTATATAAACGCTTATAAATTGTATTTACAGGAATCGAATGATGCATCAAATGCTTAGGAACAAGAGTTAAACGTTTTCGCATATAGGTTTGTTTTATGTGGTTCAGAAAAAACAGGAGCCTTAAGTGAAACAACTCGAGAGCGAATTGAGGTTAACTTTCGCTAAAAGAAATATGCTAGAAATTTACTCTAAGGGAGCTTAAAATATAAATATTATTTCTAGTATTTTTCTACGACTAACAAAATTTGGAAGGTTGATAAGTTTTGGACGACTATCGGATGGAAAAAGATCATATAGGGAGTCTTCTTTCTAGGCAAAAAGTAAAAACTATTTTTGAATGAATAAATCAAAGAATCGTAAAATTTCGCAATATTCTTCGATTGTTTAATGTTAAATATTCATTTCAATTGTTTAAAGTTAAGTATCATACGTTATTTTAAACCACAAAACAAAAATTTAAGGTGATTTAAGATGTCTAATTTTCACCCTGTGTCGGCCATATTGAGCTACTTAATAAATACGTAATGTCCTCTTGGAAAATATACTTTTTGTTTCAGAGCAAATTCTAAAGAAAAAGTACACAAAAGCCAGGAAATGAAAACTTTTGCTAAAAAAATTAGCAGATAAAACTGTTTTTGTTGTGCCGTAAAACGTGGTTAAAAGAGGGTGTTAAGTTTGTTTATTTCGCAAAAGACAAAATGAAAAAGGACTGGGTAAAATTGTGTCGTAGTTCATTGAAATAAGGCGAAAAAGTTTGTATGTATCACTTTTCGGGAAACGGATTTCGAGATCGAGCCAGATTGGAAGAGGGAAAAGTTGCCTACTGATGCTCTTCTGATGTCTATCGATATTTTGCATTGCTGGTATGAGCTGAGACGCTCTTTCCTTTAGTTGACGCTTCTACGCAAACAGACTAAAACCTTTTTATTTAAAAAGTGTAGTTTTATATAATTGAATTTTAATTTATATTATGTACTGATTGACGTATTTTCCATCTGGAAAAAGAATTTGACCATTTTAAGGAAAGACTTGTTAAACTGGATAAATTCAAATTCCACGTCAGCCAAACGAAGACCCAACGAAAAAAAAAATCATTAGGCTTGGCATGATATGGCACTAGAAATATCCAAAATTCGTGCACGGATTAACATAGGTCGTCTGAGAATGTCAGAGGTATCTTTTTTGTGAAACATACCGAAAAATGCAGAAATTGTTAAAATCCAACAATTAAGTTGAAAATACTAAGTTAAGCTACATTTTATTTCTCTATGATTTTGGTTATCACAGTTGTTTGTCAAACTACCTTTTCAGAAACGTAGTCCTCCCCTTTTCCCTAACTTCCAAATTGCAGCAATGGATTAAGTAGCATCCAAAATGAGTTGTCAAACTTTTGACAAAAAAAAGCCTGAACTTAAAGCCTGCCATTACAATTTGAAATCTACTTTAACCTCATTCTAAACTGAGGAGGCCCTGTATACGTATTTTAAGTTGGTTGTAACTCAGTTAAAATGATATTTAATTTAAAACAAAGTTTCAATCGTTAAAACTGGCTGTAATCTCTTTCTTAAGACTTCGAGTGTTTGTGTGTTTATCCTGATAAAAAATAGAGATGCCGAATAAACTAAAAAATTCATCTTTTCGAAACCCATTAAATTTTCCGCAGGGTAGATTCTCAACAAATACGAAAGTTTTTTCGGCTTTGTTCAATTTTTTGCATGTCATTTTGCTCAAGTTATTTGTACAAGTATGGATGGGCGCACATTTGTATTCTTAACACATGGGCTGGAAAGTCTCGGGCTATACCAAGAAAACAGGTTTTTTTGTTCAAAATTAGTTTTATTCATCAAAGTTATTTCCATCAAGACCAACGCAAACATTTCAGCGCCGCTCTAACATTTGAATACATTTCACTTTTGTAGAACGATTTATTTTTTGTGTCAAAATAGACCTCAGTTTCAGCGATAACTTCTTCATTCGACCGAAATTTCTTACCGGCGATCATTTTTTTTTAATTTACAAACAGCCAGCAGTCGCTAGGAGCCGAATACGGTGGATATGAATGCTATTCGAAATTCAATCCCTATTGCCATTGTTTTGATTGACTTGTAACACGGTGCACTGTCTTGATGGAGCAAAGTAGTGAGCAAACGCAGCACCCACTTTGAACAGTGGGTATCTCATAGTCAAATGATCTTTCAATATCAAGACGTTCGTTTGATATCTTTACGATGTCAGCTAACTCACGTAACTTCACTTTTCGATCATTAAAAACGATTTTGTTGATTTTTTATGTTTTCTGGTATTACTTCCTCACTTGGACGTCCACTGCGTTGTGCATCATCGGTGGCTCTACGACCCCGTTTGAAGTCAGCAAACAATCGTTCTATTGTTGTTTCTGATGGAGCGAAGCCCGCACAACACTTTTTGAACTATTGCTTCGCTTGTACGGTATTTTTCCCCATCAAGAAACAGTGTAAAATTAAAACACGAAATTATTTTTGATCAATTTTTTCGAAAGTAACAAAAGTAGCGTAACTCTTAGCACAATAACTCACGAACTAATAAATAGTAGAATGCCATGAAATTTTAACACCTGTCTTTTTAAAGTTAGTACTAACTAACGGCGGCCGCCGTAGCCGAATGGGTTGGTGCGTGATTACCTTTCGGAATTCACAGAGAGGTCGTTGGTTCGAATCTCGGTGAAAGCAAAATTAATAAACACATTTTTCTAATAGCGTTCGCCCCTCTGCAGGCAATGGCAAACCTCCGAGTGTATTTCTGCCATGAAAAAGCTCCTCATAAAAATATCTGCCGTTCGGAGTCGGCTTGAAACTGTAGGTCCCTCCATTTGTGGAACAACATCAAGACGCACACCACAAATAGGAGGAGGAGCTCGGCCAAACACCTAACAGAAGTGTACGCGCCAATTATTTATTTTTATTTTTTTATTTTACTAACTGAAAAAGAGGTGAATGCAATAAAACTAATGCCGTCTATAGGTTACGCCCGGGACTTTTCGGCCCGTGTGTTATTTGTTTGTTTTTATGATTGCAGGTGATAAGCTGGAATTCAGTAAGTCAGCACAGAAAAATTAAAATCAAAATCATGTTGATAAGCACACAGCTGCGAAATGTTTTTAGTGCTCTTTTCTGTTATTTTCTGCTGTTGTCTTTATTATTTGAGGCGCCATTGAAAAATGTTATCAGCTTCTTACACAATACTCGTAATAAGAAAACCTGTATGGATGTACGTAGGCATGCATTCATAAACCTATTCATAAATATAACATGAAATGTTAAGTTTATTTAAAAAACAATGTTGCATTTGTTTATAGCCCACTAATTTTAGAATTCTTTCTAGTATATATGATATATGTATGCATGTATTTGAGAATAAGTATAACTAACAATAACAGGGGTTATTTATATATTAGCGAAACGTTTTAGAAGTAGTTTATTTGAACTTTACTTGATTCTAATAAAAAAATACTGCGGCTATGCTAAATTTAATTAATTTAATTTATACTGCACGAAATAATAACTATAAGATCATTGAGATCAACAGGGAGATTAAAAAAAAAAAAAAAAATTATTTATAGGCAAGTGGTTATTTCATATCTCTACAAATTTTGTCCTATGATCACAGGCATTTACATATCAAAATATTTTATTAGGTTGGGGAAAAAGCTCGTGGTGTTTTCTTTTATTTTACAACGATTTGTTTGCTGTTTGGCAAAGGGTAAGTATTCATTCGATAGAATTCTTTTTCCTCTACAAAACTATGTTACAATATTTTTGAGTTATTTAATTTTTTATTAGTTTTGAGGCTTAGAAATGAAAAATTAATATTTTCGACACCTGCTCTTCTTTGCTTTTCATCGAGGTGAAAAAGCTGCCGAAGCAGTCCATGACATTTGCGACGTGTTAGGAGAAGGTGTCATAGGCGGGTCTACAGCACGGATATGGTTTGCAAAGTTCAAAAATGGCGACTTTGACATCGACGACACGTCCCGCAGCGGAAGGAGTTCTGAATTCGAATTCTTCATCCAAAGAAGATCATAATATATGTTTGGTGGAACTGGGAAATGCTTGAAAAGAATGCCAAAGTTAACCGTAGGTCAAACCGTAGGCTCAAAAGCCACACCCCAAGAGCTGTAATGGGAGGCCCTTCAGCATCCACTGTATTCTCCGAACCTTGCACCGACCGATTACCATATTTTCCGCTTTCTGTCAAGCCATATGAAGGGCGTAACCTTCGATAACAAAGAGGTCCTTAAAAGCTGGCTCAACAACTTCTTCCAGACCAGGCGATTTTTGGCGGAACGGCATCAACAAATTGATCGAGAAGTGGGAAGAGGTTGTAAACAGCTATAGCGAATATATAATTTATTAACTTATTGATATAATTACTATTTTTTTTTTTTTTTTTTTTCTTTAAATAAAAGTCTTCAGTAGAAACGCTACGAAATTCCCCAACCCAATATATTATAATATATATATACATGCCATATACATACATATGTGCGTACATTAGTTAGTATTTTATTTATCATGACAACCAACCAATAGTTTAAATTTACAGTTGTAGCACTTGCAATACTTCATAATAAAATATCGTATATGTATTGTATGTTATATCAAATTTTAGTTGTAATAATGTACATACCTACGTACACCTATCTTGGTGATCGAAGGTATTGATTAATTTCCTAATGAAGCATTATTCTGTTGTTTTTGTTGTTATTTGCCTAGAATACCTGTACTTTGTCAAGTTAAAATGAGAAATTACGAAGCACTAGGCTCTACAGCTGGGAACTGTGCACGGTGGAGAGCGTTCAGAAGTTATGGTCAACATCAGACCGTTAACCGGTTCTCAGCGATTTTGAAGGAACCTGCTATTTTTTTTTTAAACAGAGGTTAGCAAAAACTGAGATTGTGTTGGTAACATAAGAAAAAATCCACTCGGTCACTGCTGATGTTGTAGTACTTCGTTGCCGTCTGAACCCTAAATTAGACGAGATGCGAAACTCTTTTTCTTGTGAGATCCCAATCAAAATGTGCATTCTTTATAGCTTCAGTTTTGGTGCGACACTGTATTGAGCATTGAGTGGATATTTTTGAAAAAAAAAAATTGAGATTTCCAGTTTGCACTCGGCCATTGAGGTACGCAAGCGACGCATTGCCGAATGTAGGGTTCGGTATTCTGTTCCGCAGTAGGCTCATGTCATCCGCATACACATACTTACAATGTACAATAAATAAAAATAAGCGCAATCAGTTTAAAATACATAAATAAGTAAAAATTAATTATAAATGAAATTATCAAACATTGAAATGCAAAATAATGAAGGCGGATAACATAGTTATAAAGGGATATTGCACACTTGAATATAACACAAGTGGATAACAAAAACATTAAAAAGAAGAAGTTAAAGCAAAGTGAAAATAAAAATAACGATTAACAAGGATGACATTTATTTATATAACTTAAAAAGCAGTTAGCAAAGGATGCTTGTAAAACAACACAAACTAAAGAGATTAAAGTTCAAATTCAATTTAGTTATATCCGCTTTTAAAGCGAAGTACAAAATATTTATTTGTTTTTTTATTTATTTATTATTGCATACATATATATATAATATATACAAGCAAAGATATTCACACAAAAAAACACCCAGACTCCAATAGAATTATTCAAGTATCTTCGGTACTTATACATAGACCCAACTCTGTTTTTACACGGTAGATACGTTCCTTAGAAATGTGTGCAAAAAAAAAATTGTGTAAAAAAATGCATGCGACATATGGTAAATTTGGGGATATGTTCCACAACTTTAAAAAAACGTAAAATATGAGAAAACTTTAAATATTTTCCAAAAAAAAATTGGCCAAAGAAATAATAATGAAATCTATATTAAATATACATATATGTAAGTATTTATAAAACAAAAGCTATTAATTTTTATTACAAAAAAAATTAGTGTACGGTTAAAATTCAATCCATAAGTACAAGTCATATAAAAATTCAGAACAAAAATCAATTTTGCAACTATTCAGCTTCCCAACAAGCGTTCAAATTTATTATGCGCTGCACCAAAAATGCTATCATCAGTAGATATGCTATGTCAAATATGCCCAGCACATCTCTCGGGTTGTATTCCTATCGGAAAATTTATATTTTTTGCAAATGGCGTCGTACGTTAGTCATATTTGGTACTTGTGAACTACACAAGTGCAATATAAAAACAGCAAGCAATGGGTTGCGCAAAGGTCAATTAAAAAGTTTCATCAATCAAAGTCACTTTTTTTGTATTTGTAAAAATTGATTCAAAAACGAAACTGGATCATTAATTTTGCGCCACATTGTTCTTTGTACTTATTATCCATCTAGACGCTACCTAAAGATTATGTTGAAATTTTTATGCACAGTTCTTAAATGAACTTATTGCCCTTGCACGAAATGTTTTTAGCTTGATAAGACATCCTTTTAGATACAGGGTGGCTGATGAAAGCCGCTACCAAAAAAAAAATTGAATAACTTTTTTTCTTTTTAAGTTATCTGTTCCATTTTTGTTTTAATTTGCAGATTGATCTTTAAAATTTATTAAAATGGATAACTGGGACACGCAAACAAGAATTTGGATAGTCCGCCGCTATCACGCACTGGAGTCCGTAGTTTTGGTACAGAGAGAGTACAGGCGGATGTTTGGCGGCGATCCCCCAAGCAGATGGACCATAATGAGACTGGTGAATAATTTTGCTGAGCAAGGAACAGTCGCAAGAAGGCCTTATCATCGAAACCCACCAGTTCGGACGGAGGAAACGATCGCTGCTGTAGCTGCAGCTATACAAAGCAATCCAAGGGTTTCAACAAGAAGCTTATCTGCTCAACTTGGTGTCAGCCGACAGTATTTGCAAACAATAATGCACAAAGATTTAGACTTATTTCCCTACAAAATTCAAATGGTTAACAAACTGAATGCAGCAGACTTGCCGATTCGCTTGGAATTTTGCCAGAAGATCCTGCAAATGGTGGAAGAAGACCAAAACATGTTAAACTGCCTTTTCATGTCTGATGAGGCCCATTTCGATTTAAACGGCAATGTGAACAAACAAAATTGTCGAATATGGAGTACTTCTAACCCACAGATACTCCACGAGACGGAATTGCATCCTCTTCGCGTGACAGTGTGGTGTGCGGTTTCTTCACGCTGTATTGTAGGGCCTTATTTTTTTGAAGAAAATGGTCACACCGTTACGGTTACTAGAGACCGTTATTTGAAAATGCTGAAAGAATTTTTCTATCCAGAACTACGCCGAAAGAAAATTCCTTTCAACTCTGTGTGGTTTCAACAAGATGGGGCAACGTCTCACATAGCCCAGACTGTTATAACAGAGTTGCGACGAAAATTTCCCAATAAACTGATTTCAAGAAACTCCGAATTTCGTTGGCCCCCCAGGTCGCCTGACCTTACTGCACCTGACTTTTTCTTGTGGGGTTTATGTAAACAAGAAGTTTATAAAACAAAGCCAACAAATTTGGATGAACTAAAACAATCCATTCGGGCAACAATTGCGGCTATTCCTGTCGCAACTCTCAAAGCAGCAATGAACAACTTTTTACTAAGATGCCGCACTTGTGTCAACGAGCATGGGGGGCATTTAAATTCAATTATTTTTAAAACTAGTTAAGCTACATTTAATAAAATTTAATGACCTTCAACTTGAAAAAAAAATAAATGAATTCCATACACAAAAAAAAAAGTTATTTGAGTTTCTTAATGTAGCAAAATTCATCAGCCACCCTGTATTATGTTTTGTTTAAAAAAAAATCATTTTTTTATTTTGAGATTCGTGCAAGAACGTAAATTTAAATACATATATTAATTAATTGTGTATTATGTAAACAATGTCCCCTCTTTTATTTGCATACAAGTTGGCACAAAATGAATCCCCCTATCGGAAGATTTATAATTTTTGCAAATAACGTACATAGTACGTCAATCATATTTGACACTTGTGACCTAGACAGCTGCCGTATACAAACAGGCAAGGAATGAAGCGCGCAACGGTAAAACTTTATATTTCGATCACTCAAAATTATTGCGCCATTATTTATTAAAAAATTTATTCAAAAACAAAAAAAAACGATGATTAATTTTGAGGTACCTTGTATAAATTCTTGCAAAATATTTATATCCCGATATTACCGCACAAACACACTGTTTTTTTTTCAGAAAAACAGGAAATTTTTTTGCTGTCTTATTTGTGTCAGCCCCCCATTTTGTCTATCAGCTATTCATCAGACCAGGGAGTGGTCATGCACTCAAGCGAATGCCTGGGCGTGCTCTCACGTAAAATGATAGAGTTTCGCATCTAGTAATCTGAAATACGCCTAATTGGGAAAGGATAAGAATACATGTAAAATGAGTGGCCACAATTCTGTTGCCAAATCCCTTAACTTAATCCCTGGCAGTCTAAGTTGCACTCACAATTTTGCTTCGGATAACCGAACCTTGTAATTTATCATCCTTAGGAACTGTGCGTGTGTGGCCACGTGTCACGTGCTTTGATATTTGCTCATAAACCCTTATAGAGACTTCCCTAGATGTGCTTTATCTTATATGGAACAAAATGAGCAACATTGCATGCAAAAAAATTACCAAAAATCAACGCGGTTTTTAAACGAGTTTAAACTTACTTTTTATTGTAGATACTAAAATTGAATTTGCTATAAAGCTGCTCACCCAGCCGTTTTCTAATGATTATGTTTAAAAAGTTGAAAATTTTGAAATTAATATTTTTTTAAACTTCTTGAATTTTTGTCAGCTTGGTACAAAGTTTGAAATTTTAATTTATGAGATTTTATCATATATGCACTATGCTTTTATAAAAAATGTAGGGAAAAAATTTTCCATGAAAATTATTACAAATATTGTAAAAAGTTAAAGCGACTTAATTATGTAAGCACAAGTGTATGCACATATGTACGTATGCATATATCGCACTGTTGCACTTCCTTCCGCTGAAGTATGTCACTTATCGCTTATAATTAAAAATTTACGCACAACCTGTATATTAAGTATTCACATAAATAAATATACCCAATAAACATTTGCGTTTGAAATGAAGTTCATGTTAAGTTTTGATGTAGAACGATTATGAAACATAACGGTAAGAAACTTTTTTGTGAGATTCTTTAGAGGTTGCGGAAAATGCTCTTTTGGTAGTGGGTATTTACTCACTAATATGTATACTCACATATATATATATTTACTTATAAGTATGTGTATCATAAACGCATGGTTAAATGTTGCATAGATATTTCCATGCATATTTGTATAAGTACATACATATGTATGTATGTATCTGCAATAATAAATTTCATATTTATTTCCCCGTCAATTAAATTCTGCTTCCGCGCCGAGTGCATCACAAAGTTGATACTAATAACAAATTTAAAAGTAGTTGAAAGTAAACAAAGTACACATTTACGGACATACAGTAATGCGAAAAAACTAGCAACGATTGCAGCGTCGAAATTTGAAGCAAGATTCTAGAGTTGTAAGAAGCCAAAAAATTAGATACAAGATTTTCGAAACTGTGAAACAATGAAATTTTCTTTATTCTATTAAATTCTACCTTAAAATAATTTTAATTATTTTTTCCAATTGATTATTTGTGCAAATGCTGCCAAGTGCCAATCTCCAATGTGTTCAGCTTATGTATTTTTTTTTCCTTGTTCACTTCTTTCGGGAGCATAGGGCCTCGACAAGACTCATCTTGCGTTGGTTTCGTTAATCCATTTTCTGCCGCTACCAGTCCTAAATAATGGAAACATCCATCCGCCGTTGCTTAGGAACAAAGCCTTCTTACTGCTTGGAGCGCCATCTGTGTTTCACATTTTTCTGCCAGAAGGATCACACAGATGGTTGAGGACTTCGCTAAATTTGGTGTGTCTGCGCTATTACCGTGGTTGCCCGCTTCCTCTTGCTGGCGCCACTGATGCAATGTGTAACTGTGTGTTTTTCTTTATTGTTTGCTTGTTGCAGCCACAATGCAAATAATGCGCTGACTATTGTGCGGGAGTAAAGATGGAAAGGATAAGTTTTTGGGTTTGAGGAATGAGATTTTTGTTTTTTGTTAGAAATAGGGAAAGTAGGTAACTTTGAAAAAGTCTGAGGACCGTGCTTTACGTGGGATTCGAACCCAAAACGTCTGGGATGGCAGACTAGTACACTTACGCTAGACTACCGAGGCCGCTAAAGAAATGTTAATATTAGCGGTTGCTGTTGATTCTAGAGAAACCGGTATACGTCGCGGCACTTACCTTTCTTAAACTCCAGTAAAAAATTCAATAAGCCTATAAACAAACTAAAAGCTTTTCACGTTTTTTCCAATCTTGTTCAGCTCCTCCTTCGATGCCGTTTTTATCTCGTCAATAGAAGCGGGCCAGATCTGGGAAATACGGTGGCTGTGGCATCATTAATATGTTGTTTTTGGCAAAAAATTCGTGCACAAGCAACAATGTGTGAGCAAGGGCGTTATCGTGATGCAAGAGCCAATTTTTGTTCTTCCACAAATCCGGGCGTTTCTGGCGGATTGCTTCGTAATATTCCTTTTTGATCATTTTAACCTGTGGCAAGAACTCATGATGCACAACGCCCCTGCAATCGAAGAAAACGGTAAGCAAAACTTTTATATTCGACCGAACTTGGCGCGCTTGTTTCGGTCTTGGTTCGTGCGGCAGCTTCCATTAGGATGATTGAGCTTTGGTTTCCACGTCATAACCATAAGCCCACGATTGGTCACCAGTTATGACCCTCTGGAGCAAATTTGAGTCGTCGCGGACAGGGTCCAACATTTCATTAGCAATGTTCATGCGATGCTGCTTTTGCTCGAAATTGATCAGTTTTGGTACGAATTTTGCGGCGACCCGTCTCATGCCCAAATCATTGAAAAAATCGAATGGCACGAGCCAATCGATATGTCTAGGTCCTCAGCAACTCTTCTAACGGTGATTCGTCGATTGACCAATACCATTTTCTTCACTTCATCAGTTTTTTCGTCTGTTGTTGAAGTGCTCGGGCGTCCGGCACGCTTTTCGTCGTTCACATCTTCTCGACCTTTTGAGAACATTTTGTACGACCGATAAACGTTGCTTTGGTCCAAAGTAGCTTCTCCGTATGACACAGTCAACATTCGGAATGCATCCGCACACTTCATTTCGTTTTTCACACAAAATTTGATACAGGTTCTTTGATCCATTTTTTTGAATAAGTAAAAATCGAAGACGAGCCGAAACACATGCAAGCAAAGCAGCTGTCAACAATTAACTGATTCAAAATGGCCAAACTCATCGGCATGAGTGAGAGACATGATTACCAACAAATCGAAATTCGAATATACATACGTAACCTGCGAAAATTCAAAATTCGCGATACTTTTTGAACACACCTCGTAAGCTTATTGCAATAAAAAGCTGTCGACAAAAACATTCATCTCAAACTTACTATATTTTATAAATTTTTACTTGAAAAAAGTATTTCACACGAAATATAGTATATTACCACAGGATTCATATCCTCAAAAATGCGAAAAAATAAAAATACTTTTGGTTTTAACGAAAAATAGCACTACCAAGATTTAACCGGGTTTTGAAAGGATTGCATTAAGGTTCTGGAAGATTTATTATTTTTGCTAATAGCGAGATTTTCATCACTCAAAATCATTTTTTTTCTTTCTCAGAATGTTATTCAGAACCAAAATTGTGTAATTCATTTGGTGCCACCCTATAGTTTGTTTAATATGTACTTTGTTGAAGGTAAAAAAAGGTTCCGTTAATTAACGGAATTATTACCATTTTACTTTGGACAAAAATTACAGTCTCTATTAATTTTCACTTAACTGTATTTGCATTCGTACGTACTTATATATGTACATATGTATGTGCCCATCCATCCCTTGCAAGGAAGACCTAAACTAATGAAATTAATTTTGTGCGCACAACTTCACTACTTATGTATATTGCAGGTAGCTGCAGCTGTCCTCAGAGTGTGACACGATCATGATTTTAAGTATATGTATATGTATTATCAAAGAATTCCATAAAAGCCACGCTGTACAGAATTCAAAGGTGTGGCCAGCATCAAACCGTTAATTGACTCTCAACGAATTTGAAGGAATCAGCTGAAACTCTAACGTAATAAAGGATATGACAGCGGTTTGTTAGTAACATTGGTCGGTACAAATTGAGATTGTGTTGGTGATATACCTAAGAGAAAATCAACGCAGCTATTGCTCATGTTACTTCGTTGCCGTCGCAACAACGTCGTAACATTAAAAGGGCGTAAGAACGCATGTAAAATGAGCAGACACAATTGTGCTATCAAGTTCCCAAAGTTACTCTAACAATTGTATAGAATAGTTTACGATAATAAGGGTCGATTTTGTCTCAACAAATGGCCGATCGAAGGTTCTGCTGTGTAGCATCTGTCCTCTCCACTATTGTGACAGTGGCAGCAGTGTAAGTCAGACCGCTGTTTTGTTTCTCATATACATACATACATATGTAATTAAAATTTGCCGAGATCAGAACTAGAAAAAGGCATGCAAAACGCACTACATCTGATCTATCGAAAAAAGACGGGTGTATGGATCGAGGGCTAGAATCCAAAATATCCACGTCGTAAGGTTCAATAAAAGCAAATCAGTTCCGAACAAGTGGATTTCCTTACAGGGTTTTAATTTACGTATGTGCTCACATTGCATACAAACATACATAGGTGTTTTTGTATGTAAATATTGAGTATTTTAATTGCTATCTATAGTTCAAACGGGGCGTCCCCAATGGTGCAATTCCACGTTTTATTTTATTATTTGTATGCATCTAAATACATACATATGTACATACATACATAAAAATGCAGCTATTAGAAACTTGTTTTGTTATTGACATCTGTTTTCTTCTCTATCCCTGCTGTTTGTCTATACATTAATTTCCCTTCACGTGCTCATACGTATGCATGTATGTAGGTATGTATGTATGCATGTTTATTTGTTTCTTTGGACGATCCCCCAAATTCTAATACTACCCGCTTCTCAAGCAGTTGGCGCGTTATATCGACTTGTTTGGTGTTTACCTGCGCAAAGTAAATTATATATACATATGCACATATATACATACATTTTGTTTAGATTTTCAAATATTTTTTAGCTTGTTGCTACGTGCTGCTGGTCGCGTTTTGAATGCATATGTATATATCTACATCAAAACCCTGCAGGAAAAATCTCACTTAGGGTTCAGCTTGCGCTGGCTTTTTGTACATATGTAACATATGTATGTATACACACACATTTTTTGAATTCGAATAAATATTAGAAGAAGAAATCCATTATTGTTGATCGTTAGCTCCTGGGCGATGCTACGACTACTAACATGCGGTCAACTTCGATTAATTCTGTGATTTCATCGACATTATCGACATTTTCTTTAACAACAAAAATGTCGGAATCGACGAAACCAAAATTACAGTTTCGACACCACTCACAATTTCAGCGTCCTATGTCACATTTTCGCCTTTATCAAAGAAAAACTGTAAAAAGTATCAAATTTTCTCTTTTTGTTGACTTGTAACACACAACTGAATGGAACAAACAAAAAACAGCAAAACAATTTTTTTAGTGTAAAATGTCACCTTGACAACAAGCATAAACTTTAAACTGTCTGATCGGTACTGTACGAGACATCAATCACTGCAGCCATCTGTCAAGCATCTCTTTTTCTCCCAAACTAACATTTTGTTTTGGAAATATCTCTTTTTCTTTCTTAAACAAACTTGCGTTTATTTTTTCGAAAACCTTAATTAAATATCGTAAGTAAGTCAGACTGGTATATTCAATTAGGGAGATAAGAACGAAAAAAGATATTGTCGCTAACTATGAATCATCGAAAATGTGATAGTCGGTATACAGTAGGTGTCATAATTCTACGCTCCCCCAAAAGTTCCAAAGGTAAGCTCAAGAAGTCATGCTGGCGACAGAAAATTATGACCGCCAATGCGTCAACCGTTGCTAATGGTACTAATTTTCATAATACGTAGTAAGCCGAGTAAATGACGCTCATCACTTGAGGATTCGTTTTTTGTATTGTTAGGACGAATTTTGGAAAGAAAAGTTATTATTTTTATTTAGTAAGTTTTAAGCGGCCGCCGTAGCCGTCGTAGAACGTGGGCTCGAATCTCTGTGAGAAACCAAAATGAAGAAAAAGTTTTTTCTAATAAACGTCGCCCCTCGGCAGGAAATGTCGGTCCCTCCATTTGTGAAACAACATCAAGGCGCACACCACAAATAGGAGGAGGAGCTCGGCCAAGCTCCCAGAAAGGATGTAAGCGCCAATTATATACCTATATATGTATTTATATATATATAAGTTTTAACACCCCCACTAATGGAGGCTTCTGAAAATAAATATAAAGAAACACCAAACTACAAGCACAGAACACTTGAAAGATGGTATGTGGAAGGAGAGGGAGACGATTGCTGCCGAAGAATATACCAAATTGGTAAACGCCATACCCAATAGACTTAGGGAAGTGTTTAAACGTCGTGGGAGCCCAATAAGCTACTAAAAACTTGCATATTTTTTGAGTCTTTTTTGATTATTTAAATTTTTTGTTCGAGAATGAGTTTGTCATTTTTGCGTTTCAAATAAAATTTATTATTTATGTGTTGAATGGTGTGATCTAAAATAAACTATATATTTTATTTAATAAGTTTAATGTTGTTATATAGTTAAAAATAAAAAAATGTATTGTATTTCAAAAACTTAAAACTTTTTTTCATGTTACTTTTTCAACAAGCCAAAAAGAAGCGTAGACTAATAAGACTAAGTGTATTTAGCGATATATTTCCTGTAGGATATGCATACTCGGGCAATACATATGTACATGGGGACAAGTTCGAGAATGTTAATGTTATAATTTACGTGTGTACGGCCTTGTTATTTAATGGTGTGCTAAGCTGTTGCTGTTGCTAGGCGCACAGCTGAGACTTCTGTATTTTGTATATTTATACATATTTATATACAATGTATTATGTCAATGTATATGTAAGTATGCACCAAAAAAAATACATACATATATATAAAATAAAGGGCGAAAAGTGCAGAAGGCATAAGATACAAGAAGGCATGCATATGTATGTTTGTATGTATGTAAGTGAATGCAAGTAAATCAGTTGCAACAGTTGCTGCCAACGGCGCTCTGAAAGAAAAAGAACTAATTTGTTTTTTGCATACAAAAAATTCATACAGACATACTCAAGGGGCGCATACATCTTTTGTAAGGTGTCTGGCCTAGCTTCTCTTCCAACTTGTGGTGTTCGTCTAAAAATAGAGGAGCATGCAGTTTTGTGCCGCCTACGAATGATTACGCCGGCCGCATAATCTTAACCCTTAGACGCCGGGTGGTAAAGACAGAAACTATTCACTTTAACGATTTTTTATGTCAGTAAATAAACTCATTTTTTAATTAAAAATAAATATTTAAATATCAAACGTATAAGCGATGCTTAATAGCCTTCGGGTCTGTGATGAACTAATTTACAAAACAATTAATTGAATACAACACGAAATAAATTTATAAAAAGATGGGGATGTAAATGCTAAACACCAAAAGAAAATATCATTTAATTTTAAATGAAATCCTCGTCGAAATGAAATAAATAATTCGAACATACATATATGTATGTACTTATGTTTAACACTTTTATTTAGTGCTTTTCATTTTTTTCAAAAGCGTTTAATATTTTACTAAATTTCCTAACTTGTTAGAATTTAGTTTGGGTAGACTAAAGACATTTGCAAATTGCGAAAATTTATACCTATACATACGTACATGTATAAATATATATATAATAAAATAATTTTTTAGCGATTTAGCTAAGCTTCTCCTCCACTTTTTCATATTTATATTGATATTGTCCCACAAATGGAAGAATCTTCAGGTTTATAACGACTACAAATGACAGTTGGTTTTTTTTTTTTGCACTACAAGGTTTGCTATTGCCTTTAGAGAGTGGCCCACAGCTTGAAAAAGTTGTTTCTAACATCTTTTGCCCCATGTCCCAGTGGGACTGACCGAGTGGTAGTCAAGCAGAAACTTAGATGTTCCGAGCGAGAAATTGGCGCAAGTATATTTTGAAGGTCGTTATTGAATACAAATTTTTCCATTAAAAATCTACAGTGTCAAATGTATGTACATATGTATGCAAATGAAATTCTGAGCATTCAAGTCAGCATACTAAGCTTCGCAGTCAATATTTTGTCAATACAAATTCGCTCGGTTGATATTTTTTTCACTGTCAATTCATATGATACACTCACTTTTCTTCGTCTACCCAGACTTTTTCAAATAGTGAAAATGGTTATAGTCATAATGTGATGACTACTTATGTGCATATTTACATACATACATATGAGCGGGCTCTCCTCAATTCTTTCCACGATTTCAGTGAGTAGTCGACGTGAGCGACGTTCTTCTTCAACATCGAAACATTCTGCTTGGAAACCAACAAACCATTTCGTTGCTGTTTTTACGAGGTATGCAATTAAGTTTCAGAAATTTAGTTATAACTCAGTCTGGCTACATAAACATACCTATGTATGTATGTACATCTCTCTCAGAGTCGTAATTTTAATTCACAAAATTCCTAATTTTTTTGGTGAAAATAATGGTCTGGATGAGTCGACAATTGAAGGGTTGGTGAAAAATTTCAAGAAACTGGTTCTGTGGAGGATAGAAAAAGGGCTGGCAGAACAAAAACTGTACGTTATGTTGAGAATACAACCTGCAACATCGATATCTGGACGTTGTCAAGAATTAAGCATTCATGAGTCGAGGTAGATGGTAGACATTTAAAGGATGTAATTTTTCACGTATAATTTTTAGGAGCCGTATTTTGTATAAAAATAGTAAAAACTGAAGGAATTTAAATGTTCACTTATTTTATTTTAAAACATCATTTAGGCGTGTATTTTGACAGACCTTTCTCATTTGAATATGATCCAGAGAATCGTAAACCGAAGGGTGAAGAACGGCTATTGAAAGCGAGAACGTCCAAGCAGCGTGTGAAGGTAATGTTGGTAGTTCTTTTCCGCTATCTGCGGCATCATTTGTCGTGAATATGTTTCTGCCGAACAAGCAGTGACTGTACAGTTGTATGCTGTCTTTTTCATATTCCCCAAGATGAAGTCACAGTTCAAAGGAACTCGTCATGGCAGCGAACAGCTGATCAAAGAAGTTGAGCAGGTCAACAACGGAGAAATGCCAAAGGTGCTTCCAATGGTGGAAGCAACATTGGAGCCATTGTCAGTGAGTTAGGTGCAGATTACCTCTTAAGGTACTTAATAAAATTTTGTTCGTAACTCGCATTTTATTGAAATATTTTCGGAACTTAAATATTACGATCGTCGAAAAAATCAAGCGACAAAAAGTCACAAAAATTGAAAATTAGTCCGCTAAGCTGAGCGGGCGGAAATTCGTAGTCGCTGGTGTATACCTATAAACCAAAGTCATTGGACCACTTGGAAAACAACATTACCTCCTCAGTTCCTCCTGTGGTAAAAGTAGTTATGACAGACTAAAACTGTTATATCTAAAACAAGTTGAGAACTTTAGCATTTAGGATAGTAATGCAAAAAGGGAATAACAAGTGCGAGCGAGCTTACAAATCGTAAAATATCTTAATTTTAATAAACACATTAAAATTGACTATTGGATTTAGCATTCCACAGCGTTTATATGAAATTGAGGTAAATTAAAAAAAAACTTAATAGATAATTACAAAAAAACTTTGCCAGGTGGTTAGCCGCAACTAAGTACTATGTACCATAAAAATAAACAAACTAATTCGGTGTAATTTTTTTTTCCTCAAAAGTATTCGCAACAAAAATGAAGTATTTAACTTCGAACACTTTTTTCTCAAACACTTTAAAAAATAAATAAGTGAACGGCTAATAAGTAGGTTAATGCCGTACGTACTTGCAGGTAAAGTGCCACAATGTACGAGTACAAGAATGCATATATGTATGTATGTTTGTACCTAAATGTACTTTGTGACTCGATATACTTACTTTGAAATACTCATAATTCTACGCATTTTCCGCTTAACGCACGAACATCCATACACACACATATACTAGGTAACGATTTGTAAGCACCAGATTTGTACTTTAAAAAACATACATACATATGTACATACATATGTATATAAGTATTATAAGTTAATTATTAAAACAAATTAGCACAATGTGGTCTCTGAATACTCCGTTCATAAGGGCAGTTAAATTGGAAGCGATCACGTGCCGGTTGATTAGAAGTAAAGGGTGGAGGTAAAATAGCCCTCCGTTGCTTTAAATGAATTCAAATCGACAATTCTGGGTAAACAAATTTTGGTGTGGACTAGTACACAATACTCCATGTGTATAAGCATATTTATGTATGTATGGATGTTAGAAAAGAAATTACTTTACTTTCTCAAGGGTTTTTACTTTCATAATCATTTAATAATAATCGCAGAGCAATGAAGTTTCAAAACTAATCCTTAGTGAAAATATATATACATATATAAGTATATTTTTAATAATAAAATAAAATGAGCAAAACTAAATTGCGTCTGATGTATATTGCGGCTTTATTAGAAGGAACTAACTTGTTTATGGAATACGAGAACCCATTTTTCCCGAACCTTATCTTCGCTTTGGAGATCTGGAACATCCACATAATATCGGCGCCTATTAAAATGCCACGAAAACAATATACCCGCGGCTCGGAGGCGGTAAATTGAAATGCCCAACACTGTTGATGCTGATTACTGAGGTTATCGCCGAAAGAAAAAGATCGTCCAAAACTATGTGACCATTAATCTGCAGTATTCATCAGAGACCAATGTGATGTTTCCGGCAACAGTTTCAGAAACTGGGCAAATTGATGGAAAACTTCTAAAGTTTACAACAGGCTGTAGCTCTCTGAGGATGCATTGGCTTGTCGAACATAAGACGCGACAATTTAGCTTGACCACTCATTCAGCATAGCCACGGTAATGAAAAGTTCAGCTGGTCAGAAGATATTATTTTTCATCCGTAGTTGAGGTCCAATTGAACTGCTATAAGGCCTATACTGCAAACCGTCATGAACTATGAAAAGCTCTCGTAATTTTGATGCAAAAAATGAGCCAATGTATATGATTCAAAAGCATGCCAACGTGCGGGGCACACAGTACTCAACATTGTCTTTGAATTGATTTTATTGTGTAATAATTATTATAACTCGTGGTCGCAAATTCGGTCAATAATAATTCTCCCTGTAAGTTGTAGGTTTTATTCAATTTCAATTGAACAATGTAATTATTCAATAACATTTAATATTTCTTGACAAAAATCAAGAAACCCTGTTTAGAAGAGAATTTGTTTGGGATTCCTGAGTTCAAAACGCATTTTTTTTAATTTTCCTGCAATAAAATATGTCAATTTTTATTTTTTAAGCCCTGGTAGCGATCCATAAAAATTGTTTCAAGATTTTGAGATTTCGGTTGATTCATTTATTTTGTATACACGATGTGAGATTTAACTGGGTGTGAGATTTGCCACGCCCCCTTTTCAAATAACTATTAGAATTACAGTACCTTAGCATATGCGATTCGAGAGCAAAGTCAAATGAAGGTTTCAGTTTATATGGGAGGTGTCTCGTCCCCTTTTGCAATAACTACCACTTTTTACCATATTGGAAATTTTTCACCAGATATTGAAATTTATGTAACTGTATCAAATTTTATTATCTTAGCTTTAGTAGTTCCGGAGAAAAGCGATTTGGATATTTCCCTTTTCCAATACCTACCACTTTTCACCATAAGCACGGTATATACAATTTATGCATTCGTGCCAAGTTCCAGCTCCCTAGCTTAATTGGTTTTAGAGATATATTGGATTTTACATTTTCGTTTGGTTTATTTTAAGTCTAAAACTTAATTATAATAGTTTGTACATACCACTTAGAGCTAGGTTAGGTTAGGTTAGGTTAGCCCGGTTGGCATTAAGCCACGCATAGACCTTTTGGTCCCTAGCGATCTCAGATGGAGACTGACCTCTATGAATACTGAAAGTGTCATAAAAGACATTCAGCCCTATCATAGAATCCGTCGTAGACTGTTTTTCGTAGAAACTACGAAATTGTAATCATACAATTCGAATAGCTCCGAACGCACATTCGAAATTCGTAGAGTAGCATTCACTGAATACACTCGTAACGTCAAATCTTACCGTTTCGTACAATTTTTCTACGACAACGTTAGACTAACGGACAAAAATTAGAAGTAGTAATAAAAAGAAAATTTAAAAGGAGAAAAATAAGAAAGCTGTAAAATGTAAGTCCTATATTAACTAAACTATAAACAAAAAGGAATTTTTTAAGTATATGAACTTTTATTTGATTTTTACAGGTACAAAGTTGTAACAACACGTCAGCAGTATGCCAGTTTGTTGGAGCTAATAAAGGAGAAGCCAGAAATTGCTCAGGGGTTCTCCAAATGCTCGAAGGAAGAGGTAGCCGAGTTTTGGCAAAATGTTGCGAAGCAGCTTAACGGTATAGGCCCACCAACCAAAGATGTATCAAGCTGGAAAAAGGTAATAAAGGGCTGTATATAAGTACATTAACCGTTTGCACAACATATTTTTATTTCAGGTGTGGTTAGATTGGAAGGCTTATATAAAGCTGCTTACGTTCCAAATATGAGCATCGTGGTTGCTGCCAGGATACTGCGAATTCACGTAGCGAATTCTTATTTTATTGTCGCATATCTGCAATAAATAAAAAATTAGAAAGATATTTGAAATATTAGTTTTTTCAAGACTTACAATCATAGCATTGATGCTATAGTACCCTTTATGATTAAAATACAGGAATTTGTCCTTAGCTGGCGCAACAATTTTAATGTGTGTTCCGTCTACACATAAAATCGCACCAGGAAATCCATATTTTTGATAAAAGTCCATCTTTGCTTGTCTTTTTTCTTCGTTGCTTAAATCAAGATTCACCCATTGAGGACATAGGTGACATTGAAGAGTGTGTAACACGTCTTTTAATACGCCACAAAATGTGGATTGAGCCAAGGGAATGTCAAGGTCCTTTCCCACTCCATGCTGGTACCCACCCTCCGCAAAAAAACGTAATACGGAAGACAAACGCTGGAGCGAAGAGATGGAGCACGACCTCATTGAGCGTGCATTTCCATCTAGGACACTTAAGACGTACAAAAACGCCGCCTTATTCAAGCGGTAATTTTTAGTAAACCTGTTTCATAAAATAAAGTTAACCTATGAAGTTATGAAGTTATTCCTATACTTACATTGTGTCCTCGACATCGAGCGGATTGCTTGCGTCCCTTAATATTTTTCGTTGAATTTTCATATTCGATCTACTTCTTTCACCTTCCGCCTCCACCAACATTATAGAAAATATCAACGAAGAATCCATAACACTTAAAAGCTTTGTTTTTCCAATATATATTGCAGTCTAATTAAATTTATTTACGCTTGTCTTTATTGAAATTTTAATTTATTGCAAAACATTTGATTTCGAAACGTCAAAATTTAAAATATGCGTATGGCAACATCTTTTTCGAATTCACATGGGTTGCATGATAAAAAATTGCTCCGATTCTGAGCGGACACTTACATTCGGAGATTTGCTACGATGGATTGTGTGATAGGGCAGATTATGATTCATTCGCTTTTAGCGAATCTAAGCAGATCCGCTTTTGAGAAATTCTCCAGACCCTCGAACAGTAGGACTCCCAGGCATTTTAAAAACGTTTTTAATAATGCCGGACAAATGCACAGAAGGTGTTCTAAAGTTTCCTCAACATCATCTCTGCATTTCCTGCATTTGTCCGTGCTAGCAATTCCTATCTTGTACGCATGTGCGGCCAATAGATTATCACCACTTAGAGCTAATATGAACTTAAATTACTACAGATATTTAAATAAACAAATTTAAAAAATAGTTCAGAATTTCATAAAAATTATTCCTTGACACCGAAAAGTCTAGCGGAATAGAACTCGAGATAGAGCAATAGGATCATTACGCTCATAATTCGTGATAAGCAATTTATGATGAAATGGTTAAGTGTTGCGTAGAGATCTAGTAAGAATATGAAAGGTAATGCTCCCTAATAGCATAGATCCTCTACTATCTAGAAAATTTAAGTTAATGAAAATCAAACGGCAATTTGGGAAGAGATATATATGCATGTAAGTAAGAAGTTTTCTGATCCTTACACTCTCAAATTACTTTTTACTTCCTTTGTTCGCTATAGATTAGAGTATTTAACATTTATCAGGAGGTCCTGCCACCAATTTGCAGATTTAAACGGAAGATGTTCCTTAAATATGCGCTCAAGTTGCTATAAGAAGTGGAGATAACAAAGTGAATGTCACATTTTGGTCAATATGTCAGATGCCACGCCCGCCATATGTATATCGGGGTTAATATTTTTGCTCTAAAGTAAGTTATTTCCTTTAAATCGGTGCATGCTTTATTTTTTATATAATATAATGTACTTATGTATACATACATTTTTCGAAATATCGTCTCTTCTCTTTATAAAATGAAATTTCGATCAACATTATTCACTGTCCGTTACTAGATTCGTTTTTTTCACCTCTTTTTTGATTTTTTTTTTTAAAGGTTGTTCCTTGGACCATTTTGATTTGATTTTGGGGCTTATGCGGCCCACAAATCATGAGAATCGGTTGAAATTTCAACAGATCGACGTGTTTGTGTGGCGCGGTTTACAACAGATTGAAAGTTGACAAATAATTTTTTTTCTTGCAATCGGTTGCGTGTGTGTGGCGAAATTGCAGAGTTTTTGTCTTTTATTTTGAGATTTCGAAGTGTAAACATGAGCGAGAAAATGGCAACATTCATAATAAACACTACCATGGCCATTACTTTCTTTCCACGCTTCATGTTTACTTAGCGCGAACGACGTGAAGTAAAATATGTCAACCAATCCAGTGTGTGGTGAAACTAATTTCAACTAATTCTTATGATTTGTTGCCCGCATTAATGAATATAACATTTAGCACTTATTGATGTATTGTCGATGTGTCTCCATAGGATGAATATGCTGCTAATATGTGAGCTTATAAAACCGTATGCCCGGCTGAAGTCGGCAAGAGACGATTTCATGACGTTCTCCCATGGAACCCAGCGGACAAAGCTACATACATATGTATGTACATATGTATGTACTGTGACGTCGATATGATTCACAGTTTCACGAATAAAACCACGATTTTTTTATTGTTTTTTTTTTTGTAAGTAACATCTTTTACAGCCTCCATTGGCTTATAATTTCTAAAACATTTAAGGTGTTCTCTATCATTTTTCCTTTTCATTTTGAATAGGTTACCAGTTTAAATATTTGCAAGAAGAATTCCAACTCTTAAATTATTTTACTACATATTTTATCAAGTTTCAAATATAACCAATTATCATTAATTTTGCGCCACCTTGTATAAACAACTCTAAAAAGCAAAAAACAAATGTTAATAACAACGAAAAAACCAACAGAAACCGTTAATAATTTGATCATTTAATTTTGGTCCAGTCCATAATAAACGTGAAAGCTTGCTATGAAGTAACGATGAATACTAATTTCAATTTGAATTTGTATGTTTTAATTTAATTTTTTTTGTTTTTGTAATCAAATTAAATTGAATAAATAAAAAAATAATAAATACTCATCTAATATGGATTTCATTATTACTTCTTTTGCACAGTTTTTTGGGAAAATATTTGAGTTTTTTCATCTTACACGATTTTTTAAAGTTGTGGACTATCCCACATTTTTTTACACGATTGTTTTGCACGCATTTCTAAAGAACGTATCAACCATGTAAAAACAGAGTTGGGTGTATACATACATATGCACATAAGTATACACATCCATATGTACATCTTCACAAGCATTATTGTGACATCGTTGAGCATTATAGCTGCATAGCTTTCTAGTGAATTTCAAAAAAGCAAAAATAAATAAATGGAATGTTGCTGATACTATAAATAGAAGCGCAGCAATGTGCACGCAACAGTAGATTATTCCAAAATTTCAATAGATATAAACACCTACATACATAGTATGTACATACTCAATCGTAGACAAACCAAACATTCAAGCTGATGATTCATCATCAAATGAAAACTGCGCTCGGCTACTGGTATGCGGGTGAATCAACAAACTGACAGCGCTGAACCTCTGAATGGTGATTCCGTAATTTTGCACGGCCAAAGCAACTAGTGAATACACACCCTGTAGAGAAATCCACTAGGTTAATCTACCGCTCTTCTTGGGCATTAAGAAGTAGTAGTAGCAGTATGTTTGTAGTAATTTAGTAATTAATTTTATCAAGTTTTCATTCACATAGGTATCAGCTCTTTTTTATCACTTTCCCAAGATGGTAGCCCATATCAGCAAATCTGAAAAATACTTGATATATTGGCAGGTACGTGGTGAGAAGAGGTCAGCTGAGGTAATCGCTCGGAGCCAACTAAAACAAAAAACAGAGAAATTTATTGTAAATGCAGAGAACCTCAGCAAAAATATACGAGTGGATTTTTGAGTGAGTACCATTCGGAGGGTTTGGGTTCAAGACCCGCATTGGGCGTTACACCTCAAATTATAGATGAAGTGTTTTTCTAGGGTTTTACGAGAGCAATTGCCCCACGAAAAAGCTTTTAATAAAAATTAACTGCCGTTCGGAATCGACATTAAACTGTAAGTCCCTCAATTCGTATGCCAACATCAACCCGCACACCACAAATTCGGGAGAAGGCAAGTTTTGTTAATGTATTTGCGTCTTATTTCGACTATGAAATTAACATAGTTAGGTACATACATATGTATGTAAGTATGTACATATATACTAATTAGGATTAGCCGAATTTCTTTGCCTAATCTTTGGTTCCTGCGAACAGTGCTTTCATTGATTCACTATTCATGATTTTGTCGATGATTTCGATGGTTGTCATTGGAACCACCGTTTTGCATTTGTACTCGATACTGTATTAGGTCCATAAACAGCACCGTTCTGAATATTGTAGCGAATTTTATATTTTATTTTACTCCATTCCAACGCCTGAACACAAAACTGACAGAGACGTTTTTAAAGCGTAATATCATCTTCAAAATGAGGCATAGTAAGGTCCGTCTTCAGATATTCCTCGCTAAGACATCTAGCAGAAAATGCCCAGGGCTCGTATATA
>JAYXIM010056452.1:0-62567 GCA_037575425.1 Anastrepha fraterculus | reverse complement strand
AATAAAATGTAATCCATGTTACTCTTGGATAATGTAGTTTTCGAATGGTGAAAGAATTTTTAAAATCGGTCCAGTAGTTTTTGAGCCTATTCGTTACAAACAAACAAACAAACAAACAAACAAAGTTTTCCTCTTTATAATATTAGTATAGATATACATAATTGGCGCGTACACCCTTTTTGGGAGTTTGGCCGAGTTCTTCCTCCTAGTGTGTTGTAGTGTGCGTCTTGATGTTGTTCCACAAATGGAGGGGCCTACAGTTTTAAGCCAATTCCGAATGGCAGATATTTTTTGAGGAGCTTTTTCATAGCAGAAATACACTCGGAGGTTTGCTATTGCCTGCCGAGGGGCGACCGCTATTAGAAAAATGTTTTTCTTAATTTTTGATCTTTCACAGAGATTCGAACCGACGTTCTCTCTGTGAATTCCGAATGGTAATCACGCACCAACCCATTCGGCTACGGCGAATAAGTTTTAAGTTTAAGTTTAAGCTTTATGTTTTATTTAATTGAATTATAATATATTATTATTGTATAACACGATATTTTGAATTGTTTTGTTTATAATTTTTTCATTTGGCTTTATATTTTATTTTCCGAACTGTTACCTTTTATTTCCTTCTTATATATATTAAATTCCTGCTTTTCTTTTAGTTTTTTCGGATTTATTGCTGTTTGTTTTCAGTTTAACATTTTGAATTTTGGTTTTGTCTTTTATATGATTTTTTTTTGTTTTAATTTTTATTTTTATTCTTCTTTTTATTTTTATTTTAATTTTTTTATTTTTATTTCTGTTCCAATGTTTATGTTTAATTAACTTTTTTTATTTTTGTTTTTAAGTTTTAGAACAATTTCTTACTAAATCCATCTTTTTATTAAATATTTCAATTTATTTTGTTTGCTTGCTGAAACCAACGCATTATAATTAGTTTGTAGCTATCTAATGTAGTTTTATCTTTTTATCTTTAATTTATAATATTTTAGTCTTTACCCTTAGTTTTTAAGTTTTTGATTTTATTTTTTTTAATAACCCTTTATTATTGATTCTATTTCAACTTAAAATATTTACAATTTGCCTTTCTTTTTGGGTTTCAACACTATTTAGAAGCCAATACCAGTATATACATTGGTTTAAAAAATTAACTCGTTATCTATACTAATATTATAAAGAGGAAAACTTTGTTTGTTTGTTTGGTTGTAATGAATAGGCTCAAAAACTACTGGACCGATTTTAAAAATTCTTTCCCCATTCGAAAGCTACATTATCCACGAGTAACATGGATTATATTTTATTTTGGAAATAGGGCTCGAGATATAGGTCAAAACGTGGACCCGGGTAACCTTCGGATGTGTATGTACAATATAGGTATCAAATTGAAGCTGTTGGTGAATGCTTTTGTCCAGAGTATTTTTCATGCCGCTCCGTGACTAGGGTCTCGAGATAGAGACCAAAACGTGGACCCTAGAATGTGTTTGTACAATATGGATATCAAATTGAAGCTGTTGGTGAATGCTTTAGTACAGAGTGACTGGGGTCTCGAGATATAGGTCAAAACGTGGACCCGGGTAACCTTTGGTTGTGTATGTACAATATGGGTATCAAATAAAAGCTGTTGATAAGTGCTTTAATACATCATACCTATTGATGACTAGGGTCTCGAAATATATGCCAAAACGTGGACCCGCCGTGTCTTTGCACCGAATTAAACCAAACTTACACACATTGTTAAGGAGGTATTGAAGATGGTTTTCGTATAGTTTGGATACCTATTGGTAGATAGGGTCTCGAGATATAGGTCAAAACGTGGACCCGGGTAACCTTCGGATGTGTATGTACAATATGGGTATCAAATGGAAGCTGTTGGTGAATGCTTTAGTTCAGAGTATTTCCATCCGCTCGGTGACTAGGGTCTCGAGATAGAGACCAAAACGTGGACCCTAGAATGTGTTTGTACAATATGGATATCAAATGAAAGCTGTTGATAAGTGCTTTAATACGGGGTAATTTTCATACCTATTGATGACTGGGGTCTCGAAATATATGCCAAAACGTGGACCCACCGTGTCTTTGCACCGAATTAAACCAAACTTACACACATTGTTAAGTAGGTATTGAAGATGATTTCCGTATAGTTTGAATACCTATTGGTAGATAGGGTCTCGAGATATAGGTCAAAACGTGGACCCGGGTAACCTTCGGACGTGTATGTACAATATGGGTATCAAATGAAAGCTGTTGGTGAATGCTTTAGTACAGAGTATTTTTCATGCCGCTACGTGACTAGGGTCTCGAGATATAGGTCAAAACGTGGACCCGGGTAACCTTTGGTTGTGTATGTACAATATGGGTATCAAATGAAAGCTGTTGATAAGTGCTTTAATACGGGGTAATTTTCATACCTATTGATGACTAGGGTCTCGAAATATATGCCAAAACGTGGACCCACCGTGTCTTTGCACCGAATTAAACCAAACTTACGCACATTGTTAAGTAAGTATTGAAAATGGGTTTCGTAAAGTTTGGTTGTAATTCGGAGCACTGGCAACGGGTACAGCGTTCTTTTGAACCAGCCATAATGTCGCTTACTTTTTTAACGCTTGGGGCGGAACTGAACTGTCAAATTGACAGTGTGAGTTACAATGTGTCAATATTTCTTTCTGATTTGGATGCCATAAGGAAAAAACGTAAGTGCAACATGTAAAAATTGTTTGTGAATTTTTTTGGAGTGGATTTTGGAACAGTGAATAATTTCTTACGAAATTTGAGAATTTAATGTGAAATCCGAATGAAATTATGTGTTCGTGGAAAAAAAAATTTTTTTCGTTTTTTTTTTTTGAAAAATATAAATGGATAATGGTTAAAAAAGCTCCAATGCTTAATAAAACATATAAATTGAAACGAAAAATTCATGGATGATCAGGAAAAAAGACGATTGTTTATTCATATGCGTTGATTTGAAATTTAAAAACAATCTTCTTTTTTCCTGATTTTCAATTTATATTTTATATTTACTCAAAAACAAATAGAAAAACAAAAAATATTGTTTATGCCAAAGCGCTTGAATAAAGAATAAAGAAATAAATAATATGAAAATCATATATTTTCTGTTCTAAACCATATCTATTCTATTTTAGTGTGCCCAGCGAAGGGGGCCGGGTTTGCTAGTTTAATTATATATTTATTCATTTTTATTCATAAAATTGTGACACCATTTAAATCTGCAGGTCAGTTGGTCGTTTGGGCTTAAGTCTCCTCGTCTCGGTTTCCTCTTTTTAAATGGAAGTTGCCGAATTTCCTGTTAGAATGTAGGCGATTTGTGTGTCTTAAACTGTTGTTGCGTATTTCTTCATGGACTGTTTTTACTTTAAGTTCTCGGTGGATATTATCATTTAGTATATACCATTCTGCTTTTGATATTATACGAAGTATCTTATTTTGCGTTTGTTGTATAATTTTTATATTTGTACTGCTCGCAGTTCCCCAAAGCTCTGTGCCATATTTCCATATTGGTGTTATATATATATATATATATGGCGCGTACACCCGTTTTGGGTGTATGGCCGAACGCCTCCTCCTATTTGTGGTGTACGTCTTAATGTTGTTCCACAAATGGAGGGAACTACAGTTTCAAGCCGACTCCGAACGGCAGATATTTTTATGAGGAGCTTTTTCATGGCAGAAATACACTCGGAGGTTTGCCATTGCCTGCCGAGCCATGGCCGTGATAGTGGTTAGGACACTACGTCTAGTGGTTAGGACCCTACGTTGTGTTATAATTACTTTGTATATTATTGTGGTCTCTTATTTTCTAGTGAGAGCGTTTAATTTTTTCCCAAAAGCCAATGAAGTTGTTTAAACCTAGTCTTGATTACGCGTCGTTTTTGACCAATGTGTAACTTCCAGTCAAGTTTATTGTCTATAATCATACCCAAGTATTTTGCCATTGTATTGTGGTGGATTTGTTTATTCTTTATCAATATTGGATTGTATTGTTTTTTGCTCTTGTTAGTGTATGTGACGTGGGCGGTTTTACCTTCGTTTATTTCAATTCCCCATTTCTCGAACCATTGAATGGTGTTGTCAAGTAATTCCTGAAGTTTATAGAGAGTTCTTAGTTGCCGGTGTAGGGATATCGGTTGTATCCCTGCGGTACACCTGCTTCCATTGTTAGTATATCAAAATACTTATCTTCGAATTTTACATTTAATTGTCTTCCAGTTATATAACTTTTGATTTATTTGTAACTAGTAGTCTGTTGGTAAATAAGTTATGAGTTTTTGTAGAAGTCCTGCGTGACGTACTGTATCAAAAGCTTGGGCTACGTCGAGATATACTGCTTCACACGTTCGTTTTTTATCGATGTCTTGAAAAATTTGGTTTGTATTGTAACTCTGTGAAGTTGTTGGATGGTGGAATGTTTTTGCCTGAATCCGAATTGGTGGCAAGGTATTATTTTGTCCTTTTGTATAATGGGATCGAAACTGTCAAAAAGTAACTTTTCAAAAATTTTTGATAATACTGGCAGTAGACTTATAGGTCTGTACGAAGTTACTTGCGTAGGATCTTTGCATGGCTTTGGTATTGCAATAATTTGAGCAATTTTCCATACTTTTGGGAAATATTTCAAGTTTAAGATTTGATTGAACAAGTTCCTTATATAGATAAGCCCCTTCTCTGGGAGTTTTCTTAAAATTTTTTCAGTTATTAGGTCGTATCCTGGCGACTTCTTAGAATCAGTTCTCTTACATATGCATTGTTTTATTTCTTCTAATGTAACATTTTTTGGTTTGCATGGATCTTTTTTTGCGTGGGTCGGGGAAAGGTTTACATTAGGCGTATTGTCCGTGAAAGTGCTTTTGAAGTGTTTTGCGAGACCTTCAGCCTTGTCAAGATTTTTTCTAGTCCAGTTGAAATTTTCTGATAGGTGGTTTGTATAAAATTTTACTTTCGATTTTGTTTGCAGCTTTCCATAGTGAATTGTTTGTCGTTATACCGGGCCCAATATTTTCGATGCGTCTCTTAAGTTTCACATTTTTATGGTCGAATAGCATTTGCTTGATTTCCTTTGCTGCGTTAAGCTTGCTTTTGTCAAGTGGCAGCCTTGTTATTTGCCAGCGTTTACGTAAGCGGTTTTTGATTTTAATTTTTTCTTTGATGTGTGCAGGTATGTCGTAGCTCGAAGAACAGGTAGTTTCTTGTGGAGTTGATTTCATAGTGGCGTTCATTATTGTGTCATTAAAATAGGCTATCGCACTGTCGATTTCGTCTAAGGTCTTTAAGCTTATTTTATTGTTAAGTTTACGGATGACTATTTTGTATATATGTATGTTTCTATTCGAGGATTCCTTCGTATATGAGCACTGATGTATCATTATTATTGGGGAATGGTCAGTTGACAATTCAATTAACGATTTAATTGACATATCTTTATTTTTAATATCTTTTATTTACATTTATTTTTTATATTATTAATATATCTGTTTCATATTTTGTTTTTTACTTTTTATTTTAATTTTGCTTATAGTGTTTGTTATTCCTTAATTTTGTTTATTATTCTCAATTTTTTTATTATTTCATACGTATTTAGCAAACATTCGAAACTCTTGCCTCCTTTTGCATTGCTATTGAATCATTCTCTTTTAATAGTTGAGCTATCGCTAAATTTGAGAAATTCAGCAGCCCGCCAGTCATTTAAAATTTTTGAAATGTAAACAAATGCATGCTTAAATATTTAGTGTTACGGTTAGAAAAAGCGAAAAAAAGCTTTTTCTAAACAATTCAATTCTTAACCCAGCTAAATAAACTATTTTTAATCGCATTCTTAAACTGCTATAAATAATTTGTTTCTAATTTTTTTCTTCTAAATTTTTACATAGCCGTGTTATTGATGAAGGAGTTTTAATGTTGCTTATATTTTCTAAATTTCTGGCCATATTTAGCGGGTGCGCTATAGTAAAACAATCTCTAATATATTTTGATATTCAGGCACCCGTATAAAGCTTTTAACCCAGAGTGTGAAAAGGCAATATATGCATCCTCCATTATCAAGGAATCAAATTTCTGTATTCGTCCGTTTAAGGATTGGCCACTCCAGGCTAACCCATGAACACCTTCTTCTATCCACGTCTCCTCCCACATGTCCTTTCTGTAACGATCAACTTAACCTTATACACATAATAGACATCTGTGCAAATTTAAATACTAAACGTGTATCTATTATATCTATATTTGGTTCCAAAAACCCCTCCGCACTTTTAAAAAATACCACAACAGAGAATGCATTAAAATAAACTTTATTAAGGCAAACGGCCTAATTGAAAGCTTGTAAAGTTGTCTTTTATCCTATACCTTAAAACTTAAACATAAACTCATAATTATCAAGCATCGAAGGCCCAAGCAGCTAGTGTTTTTTTTTCATTATGTTAAAGGAGATCCTCGGCTCTACCATTGGCTTTGCCCTGCTCTAGTAAGGCTACGAAGGGTCTATTTATTACCCATATTTCCTAGATTATCAGGTAAGCTTCAATTCGACGAGCATGCAGGACCTTCGATGTTTTATTTTTCGGACAAAAAAAATTCTTTTCTTCTAGGACTTTGCATCACCACGAGACTTCTCACTCTAAAAACTCGCTCTTAGTGGATATGAATGAAATCAGCAACTATAACTTAACTTGACGCAAGTTCGTTTGGAAAAATGTTGGTGTGACATTACTAAATAAAAAAATCGGCTAACTTTCAGTTTTATGAAAGAAGGAAATCTTTAATTTTATTGTCTCTGCTTTATTCGCTTGCGCGAAGGTTATAAAAAAGTTAATTAAAAATTAAAAATTACTAAACAAGAAAAATAAATAGTAATAAGACCTGGATAATCAAAGAATTGCTAGCGTTGTATAAAAAAATAGAAACTCTTTAAAATCAGCAGAAATCAGCACAATGAATTCGATTGTTTTATTAAATAATGAGAAAGCACTTATAGCAACTACAGCAATACAAATAGCACAGAAAAGTTAATCTAAACAAAAATGGCTTACAAAATTTTAAAAATAACGGGTGAGCCATATAAAATAAAAAAAAAAAATATATTATATTGAATATTGAAAACCTATTGTCGGATTTGGGGCTCAGAAAATCCACACGTTACTGTAGAGAAGCAAATGCATCCACAACGAGTCACTGTTTGGTGCGGTTTTTGGTCTGGCGGCCGTTTTTTTCGAAAATGAGCGAGGAGCCGCGGTTACAGTGACATGCTCAACGAGTTATTTCCAAAAATTGAAGAGGATGACATGGACGGCATTTGGTTTCAACAGGACGGTGCAACTTGTCACACTGCCAAAGTTACACTCGAATCATCCGAAATTCCGATATCAATTGACCGCCTCGGAGCTGTGATTTAAGTCCGTTGGACTATTTTTGGTGGGGAGCCGTTAAGGACAAATGCTATGCGAACCATTCAGAGACGATTGATGCTTTAAAACACGAAATCGAAGTTGCCATTCATGAAATTGGAGCCCAAACAATCGAAAATGTGTTTAAAAATTGGGTTGATCGAATGGCCTACTGTAAAGCCAGTCGTGGCAGTCATTTGAACGATATTATTTTTCATTCATAAATGACAATGTTCAATCTTCAAAATAAAAAAAAAGTTTGAAAAAATATTGATCAGTTTTTTTTTATAACCGATTCAAAAAGCAAATTTTACATGACCCACCCTATAGCTCAGTGAAACCAATTTTAACGAATTGCGCGTGCAAACTGCATGTTCGTGCATGTTAAGGGTGTTTTTTAGATGCACACAACTTTCGCTATGTAGTCGCAATCAAAGAAGTAGTCGATGGGCTGTTTACCAATGTAATACGCATCAAGGAGATAAACAGTTATTCTGGTGGCCAAGTGATAATCAAAGCTTTAGGCTATCAGTAAGATAGTGCGATCCTCACATTCTTTTCGGCCAAAAAACTTATAGAATTTGGGTTCCATTCTATAGTGACAATCCTGGAAACTGCATGATTGATGAGCTAGCAAAGCAGAGAACCCTTGAATTGATGGCAACTTCTCAGGTTACCTGTGGTTTGCTCTTGTACGATTGAGCCTCGAACTAGTTTAGCGTGCGCTGTATGAAAACATTTCCTTCCAGGGTTGGACGAGCTTTCTGAGTACGTGTAGATTAAAGCGGTCGAAAAACCTGCTGTGAGGCTAACAAAGTCGCATTTCTTATGAGTGGTCGAGTTTTAAACCGTGCCCTATCCGATGGGAATCCATGCTGTAATTGTATGGAGAGTGATGAGGTAGTATGAACTCAACATCCATTCCTTAGCTTTCCTGCTTTCGCGAGGCTATTTAGAGTTGGACATTTTAGGCCTCTTTTTGAAGAAGCTGTATGCACGAGTAATAAGTAAACTCGATTTAGAATTTCCTGTCCCGCACTTCGGAAAATGTGCCTCAGCTGTTTGGGAACCACTTTTTTGGGCTTTTACACAATTTAGACCAAATCTCACTAGAAATCATCTCAGCCGCCGTAGCCGGACATGAAACACAAAAATAATAGAAAACGTGTTTTTCTAATAAGATTCGCCCCTCGGCCGACAGTGACAAACCTCCGAGTGTATTTCTACCATGAAAAAACTGCTCATAAAGAACCATCTGGCATTCGGAGGTGGCGTAAAACTGCAAGTACCTCCATTTGTGGACAAGAGGCACTCTAAAAATATGAGAAAAATCTTTACTGGCCATCACGATGAGTCTCTGCGGACGGAGTGAGCTATTTTTAGGAGCAGTACATCTAAACTGAGCTAAAATACTTAAAAGCCATCAAATACATAAGCCAAAAAAAACCAAAATATTTTTAATTTAAAACATTTTTTTATTGAAATAATTTTATTTTTAAAAGCAAAATAAATTTTAAAAAATCCCATACCCCTGAAAAGGCACCCGTTATGAGCATGTGAGAGTTTGTGCGTTAGTATTTATCTTTTGGCACTGTAGTTTATAAAATGTTGTTGCCGTTGATGTGGTTCTTTGCTGGCAACACAGGAGATATTTTGCAGATGAGCAGCCAGAGAAGCCAAAGCAGCAGCAGCAGCAGCAACGGGCGCAACAGCCACCCACTCTTCAATTACTACATAAACAATGTTTTGTTTTCGTTTGCCATTTCACAGCTATTCGATTTAGTGCTATTAACCCGCTGATGTTGTTTTTGCTTCTGGATGTTTTGGTGGCACATTCTTGTAGAGGGGCGTATGCGTTTATTTCAATTGCGATTTCGTCTGTGTACTCTTCGGCGGCAGGGCAAATGTCTGTTGATTTCAATGAAAATTGGGTGATGACAGGGGCGCAGAGACGCTTGCAGCAGCTAGACACGAGTTATGCTTAATGAAAAAGTTTTAGAATATATTTACGGAGGTGATAGTCAAAAATGAATGTTTATCACGGGATGCAAAATATACCTTCATTATGTTTGTATGTGTATGTTTTCTTATTTTAAATTATGTAATTCAGACAATGAATGCTGCGAATAAATAGAAGCGGCGAATTTAAGTGTACGTGCGATAATTATGCACTATTTTCGCAAAAAAACAAAATGACTCACGTTTCATTCTGTTTACTTAGCTATTTTTGGTAGAATATAAATTTTTTATTGCTCCGAAAAATTAATTGCAAATTAGCACTGTTTGGAGGCTGAGAATGTTTACCATGTCTTCTAATGATGATTGAGGAGCGGGCCGTAAGCATTGAGCACCAATTTGATGAATTCATTATTTTTTCAACTGAAATTAAATATTTTCGAAAATACCCATATGTACCCTATGATCCGAAAGTACCGGGAATTTTTGAATAAAACAAAGCAGAGTTAAATTTCAGGCAAATTTATTTTATCTCCTTCAAAATAGGACCCGTCTGAAGCAACACATATGTGCCAACGTTTAACCCAGCCCTCCATGCACCCCTGGTAGCCGACGAAGGGATGGCCTTCAGCTCCTTCGTCGCATTCTCTTTGATCTCCTCTATCGACTGAAATATCCTTCCACGAAGTGGTAACTTAAGCTTGTGAAACAAAAAGAAGTCGCACTGGGCTATATCAAGTGAATGCGGAGCTTCCACGATGGTATTTACTTGGTGTTTGGACTAATAATCAAGCACAATTTGGGCTCGGTGCGATGGCGCGTTATCATCATGCAAAATCCAAGAAATATGGGACGGTTCCCACATGTTCGGTTCGTTTAAATTAAACATTCTCGGTACTTTTTGATCATAGGGTATGTACATAAGTCAATTATGTATATAAACCAATTCAAACCAAGTATATATAAGTAAAACCTCGTTAAAAAAATACATTAAAAAAATCAATTAATTTCCTAAAATACATATGTGTGTAAGTGAATAGCTCTACATACATAGAATGCCTCGGTTTGCACAGGGTCTTTTGCATTTTGAAGCTAATATGTGTTAGAAAATCATAAATAATTTTCAAACTGCAACAAATCAAAAATGATCAACCAATTGGAGTAATTTTGCCAAGAACAGCCAGGTGCATATCCTGGGCACAGAAGAATTACGAAATGGTAGATAAGATAGCTTGGAAGGGGCCGGTCTCCTTATTTCTAAGACCATGCCCATTTTGTGGCAGGCCATATCCATTTTGTAGGCAGCCACCGTAGTCGAATGGGTTGGTGGGTGAGTACCATTCGGGAGTGCCTAAGTTCGAATCTCTGTGCATGAAAGAGTCGGAAAGTTTTTTTCTAATAGCCGTCGCCCTTCGGTAAGCAATGGGAAACCTCCGAGTGGATATCTGCCATGACTGTAGCTCCCTCCATTTTGGAACAACATAAAGTCACACGCCACAAATAGGAGGAGGAGCGCTGCCAAGCACCTATCAGAAGTGTATGGGCGAATTATTATTATTTTTTATTTTTCTTATCCATTTTGTGGGTTAGGAAGGTGAACTTTTTGCCTGCTTATGCAGAACGTAGAGGAGATTTAATTTTGGAATCATAACAGTAAGTATAAAAGTATTGCAGACTGAAATATTATTAATAAAATTTATCAACTATTTTTAATTTGATAAATATTTTGAAAATTTGATTTATCTATTTTTAAATTTTGATTTACTACTTAATATACTTTGCTCTTCTGTTTTCAGCGTAAATAAAAAAATATAACAAATTTAAATCATCAATAATATGCGCCACACAGCAACAGGTTGAACTGAAGGAAAATTTTGTTTTGAACAACTCGAACTCAGAATTAAGCAATGGTCTGCCAAAAAATTCCTACCGGAAATGACATCCTTTTCTGCATTTATGTGGTACTAGCAATTGGTAAGTTTTTTAAGTAAAAAATAACTATGCCTTTAATTACTAGTTCAGAACTAGTTTTAATTGGCTACAAAGATTTTTACTCATCAACTCGACTTTTCTTCAGCTTTTTAATTCCTGGTGGAGGACCTTTCCTTGTAGCGGGAGGAATGAATAATTGCAGGTCGGTGACGAGTGGGCAACAAAAGTTTTTACAGCCAATTTTTACATCCTCGATTAGTGATGAATGCAGCTGATAATTTTTTTTCTTTAAACAGAGCCACACTCAACCGTTGGGTTTCATGTTTCGGTTCTGGCTGGTGTCATATTTCCCCATGTGGCAGAAATATTTTCATACACATAGTAGAAAAAGTCTGCGTTCACCTATGCAAATATTCTTTGCATTAGAAAAAGTTCAAAACAATAAATATTTCAGAAATTTTTTTTAATGAGTTTTATTTAGTTCACTTAAACGTAACTATCACACATATTTCGCTACCAATAACAAAATCAAATTTAAAATGAGATCACATAAAATTAAAAAGGCCATTCAAACTAAACGGAAAAAGTTTGCGTTCACTTCAATAATAATAAAATAAAAGGCTTAAGATCATAGAAATGTTTTAAAATTAATAGCTAGTTGGATATCCACGCCTTTTTATGACTTCTAGAAGGCGTTTTTTCATTGATCCAACTAGTTTGGCTGTTATTTCTGGACTTATGGCTTCCCATTCCTCTTTAAGCGCGTTCTTAACCCTTTAGCCTATAGCCACGAGTCTGACTCGTGGTAAAGAATTTGTGCCATAAGCGAAAACAACGAGTCTGACTCGTGGTAAAGACTTTGTGATCAATTGATTATGATTACTTCCTAGACATCTTAAAATTACTATTTGTACCTAAACATTGTTTATTATTTCACAATTCCTTTCGTTGCATTGAAATATATATGTTACGAAAAGTATACACTTTGCGCCAGTTCGGGTACACGGCTGAACAGTTGAATGGCACGGCGCGCGAACGAATTTCTTGCGTATTATAGCTCGCGCAATTGGTAGATATCGTGTAGGCTAAGGGGTTAAGCAAGTCCTTGCTAGTTATTGTACGCTCTCGTATTTTTTTTTCTAGAACGTCCCATAAGTGCTCAATGGGGTTAAGGTCAGGTGATTGTGGGGGTGTTTACAACAACTACAACCTAACAATCTGTGCTGTGTGTTTCGGGTCGTTGTCCTGTTGGAAAACAAATCTTTCACCGAGTCCCAGTTCGATTGCACTTTCTCCCAAATTCGTTTTTAAAATATCGAGATAATCATGTATGTTCATTATCGACTCAATAAACTGTATATTTCCAACGCCCGAACTAGCCATACACCCCCATATCATGGCACCTCCTCCCCCATGCTTTACCGTAGGTACCAGATTTTGCTTTCCAAGTGCCGTTCCGTTTTTCCTCCAAATAATTTTACGACCTTTTATCCCGAAAATGCAAAACTCTCTCACATCTGAAAAAATCACACTATTCCAAAACTCAGGTGGCTTGTTTACGTATTCCTTGGCGAAAGCCATCCGCTTAAGTCGATTTACTAGCGATATGAAGGGTTTTTTTCGGGCCACTCTGCCGTGAAATCCGATTCTTTTTAGAATTTTTCTTACTGTATCTGGATGTACTTTCTTTTGGTATTTTACTTCTATGTCTTTTGAAATTTGGCTTGCTGTTAGTCGTGAATTAGACTTCACAAGAATAGTTATGTTGCGTTCTTCTCTTTCCGTCAGTGTTTTTGGACGCCCAGAACGAGGCTTAGATTCCAAACAATTCGTTTGCTTGGAGTTGTTTATCACTCTTTGGACCGAGGAGTATTGCCTCCCAACAATTTTCGAGATTTCCCGATAACTCTTACTATTTTGCCACAAACTTACAATGATTTTCCTTTCATCAATATCTATTTCTTTTCGCCTTTGGTCCATAGTAACAAAAAATCTATTTGTAATATCAATATTTCCCTCTTTAAATTTGTTCTTAACCGCGTCAACTACATGAATGATTTAAAATTAAATTTAACGTAATTGCTATGCAAATAATCGTCACTATTCGAAATGAACGCACACTTTTTCTGCTCAGCCTATTTAAGTAACTGTACTACAGTCCCGTTATCTGAACACGACGCAGCTCAAACTCCAAAAAATTTTGTTCATACCCTCTACGAATAATTTTCTTTGAAATAAGTGAAAAGAAATAACTGAGAGTTTTAAGATAAACACGTTAAATTAGTTTAATACTTTATAACAGTGGGTGAACGCAGACTTTTTCTACCATGTGTATTTCCAAGAGCCATATCAAATTTCACAGCTGGAATTATATTGCGATGCCTTTGAAACATTTTGTTTTTTTATAAAATAAATGAACACCTACAAGAGGCAAGATCACCCAGTCAGCCGGCAAATTAGACATTCACAAATTTTTTTTTGACGAAATTGTTAGACGCCGAACTTTTCCATATTTATTTATTTTAAGTGCTTTCAATGAACATCAGATTTATAATATTAAAAAACAAGAAAGACATTTTGAATGGCGGCCTTACACAGCCGTATTTATATAATGGGCGCGTACATCCGTTTTGGATGTTTGGCCAAGCTCCTCCTCCTATTTGTGGTGTGCGTCTTGATGTTGTTCCACAAATGGAGGGACCTACAGTTTTAAGTCGACTCCAAACGGCAGATATTTTTATGAGGAGCTTTTTCATGGCAGAAATACATTCGGAGGCTTGCCATTGCCTGCCGAGGGGGACCGCTATTAGAAAAATGTTTTTCTTAATTTTGGTGTTTTTCTTAAATTTGGAGATTCGAACCAACGTTCTCTCTGTGAATTCCGAATGGTAATCACGCACCAACCCATTCGGCTACGGCGGCCTTATTGGCACTTAGATATATTTGGAGCCTGCATTTCCTACTTCAATCTAATTTTGAAAACTTTTGCCACGCAGAAATCCTTACAGCGATTAGAAAAAAGGGGGTCCGATGGCACAATATGGATCGGATATGGCGGTTGAATTAGTAACTCTCATTCAAATTCATTAATTTATTCCACGCTTCGTGTAAGGTATGGCTGAAGAAAATATTCTTTACTGACAAAGCAGGTCGCTTCTAAATTACAAATTTATTTACTTAATGCAATTGTTCGCAGTAGAAGATTGCATTCACAGTTTGTGCGTATTTCAGCGCTACAAAAATTGATTAATCCAGCGCAAAGTTCACAAAAGAACTCTTTAAGGGCCACAGTTTTTATGCATTTACTATATATTATATTTTCTTCCTTCTTCTTCTTTTTAATTGGCGCGATAACCGCTTACGCGATTTTGGCCGAGTTTAACAAAGCGCGCCAAATGTTTTTTTCTCGTGCTAACCGGCGCCAATTGGACACACCAAGTGAAGCCAAGTCCTTCTCCACCTGATCTTTCCAACGCAGAGGAGGCCTTCCTCTTCCTCTGCTACCACCAGCTGGTACCGCATCGAATGCTTTCAAAGCCGGAGAGTTTGTATCCATTCGGACGACATGACCCAGCCAACGTAGCCCCTGGATCTTTATTCCCTGCGCTATGTCTATGTCGTCGTAAAGCTCATACAGCTCATCGCTCCATCGTCTGCGATACGAGTATTCGCCGTTGCCAACGTGCAAAGGTCCAAAAATCTTACGCAGAATCTTTCTCTCGAACACTCCAAGCGTCGCTTCATCGGGTGTTGTCATCGTCCAAGCTTCTGCGCCATACGTTAGGACGTTCATGATGAGAGTCTTGTAGAGCGTTAGTTTTGTTCGTCGAGAGAGACTTTACTGCTCAGTTGCCTACTTAGTCCAAAATAGCACTTGTTGGCAAGAGAGATTCTACGTTGGATATTAGGGCTGACATTGTTATCGGTGTTAATGCTGGTTCCTAAATAAACGAAATCTTTTGCGACCTCAAAATTATAACTGTCAACAGTGACGTGGGGCCGATACGCGAGTGCGCCGACTGTTTGTTTGAAGACAGGAGGTACTTCGTTTTGTCCGCGCTCACCACCAGACCCATTCGCTTTGCCTCTTTATCCAGTTTGGAGAAGGCAGAACTAACAGCGCGGTTGTTAAGGCCGATAATGTCAATATCATCGACATACGCCAGCAATTGTACGCTCTTATAAAATATTGTGCCTGAGCGATTAATTCTGCGGCTCGTACGATGCTCTCCAACATCAGGTTAAAGAAGTTACACGACAGGGAGTCGCCCTGTCTGAAACCTCGTTTGGTATCAAACGGCTCGGAGAGGTCCTTCCCAATTCTGACGGCGGTCTGGTGTTGAGCAACGTCATCTTGCATAGCCGTATTAGTTTTGTGGGGATACCAAATTCAAACATCGCGGCATACAGATATCTCCTCTTCGTACTGTCGAATGCAGCTTTGAAATCGACGAAAAGATGGTGCGTGTCGATTCTCCTCTCGTGGGTCTTTTCCAAGATTTGGCGTATTGTGAATGTCGATGGTAGACTTTCCAGGTCTAAAGCCACACTGATAAGGTCCAATCAGTTGGTTGACGGTGGGTTTCAGCCTTTCACACAATACGCTCGCTAGAACCTTATAGGCGATATTTAGAAGACTAATCCCGCGGTAATTGGCACAGATTGCAGGATCCCCCTTCTTATGGATTGGGCAGAGCACACTTAAATTCCAATCGGTAGGCATACTTTCATCCGTCCATATTTTGTATAGAAGCTGATGCATGCACCTTATCAGCTCCTCGTCGCCATGTTTGAATAGCTCAGCCGGCAGTCCGTCGGCGCCTGCGGCTTTGTTGTTCTTTAGCCGCGTTATCGCTATTCTCACCTCGTCACGGTCGGGTAGCGGAACGACAATTCCGTCGTCGTCGATTGGGGTATCGGGATCTTCACATTCTCTGTGACATGCGCAACTGTCACTATTTAACAGGTTCGAGAACTGTTCCCTGCATAATTTAAGATTGCTCTGGATGTCAGTCACCAGTTCGCCGTCTTTGTTCTTACAGGAAAACGCCCCGGTCTTAAAACCTTCTGTAAGCCGCCGAACTTTCTGATAGAATTTTTAGGCGTTGTTCCTGTTGGCCAGCATCTCAAGCTCCTCGCACTCACGTATTTCGGCCTCTCGTTTCTTCTTTCGGATAATACGTCTCTCTTCCTTTTTTAGCTCTCGGTAGCGATCCCAAATGGCTCGCGTTGCGCCCGATCGCAGCGTGGCTCTATAGGCGGCATCCTTTCTTTCTGCGGCAGCATGACATTCCTCGTCATACCAATTGTTTTTTCGGGCTCGCCGGAGTCCAATTTCTTCTTCGGCGGCTCGTGCATGCCGGTTTGTTGGGCAGTGCTCTCTGAGAGCAGGAGTGAGAGTCGAGTGGCGAATCTTCTGGCTGTCTGTTGTGATTGCAGCTTTGCGATGTCGAACATTTTTTGTGTAGGTAGATGTACGTTTTTTGCTGCACAGAGGCATGTGTGCAGTTTGGCTGCAACAAGGTAATGATCCGAGTCGATATTGGGTCCTCGGATCGTACGTACATCTAATACACTAGAAGCTTGTCTTCCATCTATCACAACATGATCGATCTGGTTTCGCGTTTTTCGATCAGGGGACAGCCAGATAGCTTGGTGGATCTTTTTATGCTGGCATTTGGTGCTGCAGACTACCATGTTTCGGGCCCCGGCGAAGTTGATCAGCCTCTGTCCGTTACCGGATGTTTCGTTGTGCAGGCTGTGGGACCAAAAATTCCCTCCTTGCCCACCCTAGCGTTGAAGTCGCCAAGCACGATTTTTATGTCGTGGCTGGGGCAGCGCTCATAGGAACGTTCCGAGCGCTCATAGAAGGAATCTTTGGTCGCATCGTCCTTCTCTTTCGTGGGGACGTGGGCACAAATGAGCGATATGTTAAAAAAACGGGCTTTGATTCGGATTATTGCGAGACGCTCCTCCACCGGAGTGAACGACAGTACTTGGCGATGAAGTCTCTCTCCCACAACAAATCCGGACACCGAGTTTGTGCTCCTTTACATGGCAGCTGTAGTAGACGTAGCAAGGTCCTATGGTTTTCTTGCCTTGCCCCGTCCATCGCATCTCTTGGATGGCAGTGATGTCAGCCTTTACTCTCACGAGGACATCAACCAGCCGGGCAGAGGCACCTTCCCCATTACGGGATCGGACATTCCAGGTGCATGCCCTCAAATCGTATTCCTTATTTCGTTTGCAGGGGTCGTCATCAGTGTTGGAAGTTCTCATCCGAGGCTTTGTTGCTGTTTTCATTGGGGGGGCTTTTTAAGTGGCGGGTCCCAAACCCAGCGTACAACCAGCTATCCTGGAATGCTTCGCCTTCTCACGTTAGCTTACTCCCGAACGGGTGTTCGGGAGCTACCCAGAGGATACGTGGGCTAATCCCGGACGTTGTGAGCTGCTTGAACCATATGCAGAAGAATCGTTCTGGCCACTCCCAAGTGAATGGCGATCAGTAACTTTCCCCACTTGCGTGGACTTCTACACATGGAACCATCCTCCATATTTTCTTCCACTACACCAAATTTTGCAACTACATGAAGAAAGTCGTTGATGTATCATTTGTTAAAAATAGAAATTAGCTAAAATTCATATGAATTTAATGACAAGAATGGCATTTACTTTAAGTTTTCTAATAAACTCGTGGCGCCATCTATGTGTGCTTTTCCAGAATATAAATTTACGTGCATTTAGCTGTTTACTTTCGTTTTCTTTTCGACGATTGTCGGCTTTCAACTTTTTATTTGCTCAAAGGAAAAAAACAAAAATTCAAAAAACAACAACTTCAACAGTAACAAAATAATGCTTGAATCAGTACCGTAAATTGAGTGTCGCTTTTCGTTTTAAAGTTCATGGCTGCCTGTTGGTCTTCAACTTCTTGGACTGAATCCAATAATCGGTTTCAATAAAGCCACTATCGCTTGGTTTTGCCTTGCCAAAAGTTCGATGAAGAAGAAAGCATAGGAAGTTGTGTGCATGTATGCGTGTACATGAGTGAGTGGCTAACATTTCAGTAGACAGTCAGCGGGTAAACGACGCCGACCGATGATAACAAATTGAAAATTCAAATTAGCGTGAATTTGGCAAGCACTTAATTTCATGATTTTTTTTTTGGCATTTCGCAGGCCAGATTGATAAAGTTTTTGGGTAGTAGTGGTCTCTCTCTCTCTCTTTGTCAAACTCCGCATACAAAATACAGAGTATCGTTCTGAATAAAAGTCTTCCACTGTGTTCGTGATCGTTTATGTTTCACTTGACGACATAGGCAGATTCACAGCCAACTCAAGATGGTTCGACTAATAAAAAGCAGTGGTGTATCAAAATGGTGTATGTATTCGTGTCAATTGGATCTGAGCTGTGTCACTCAGACAAACCTTCACAGTTACGAGTCGATTGTGTTTTTCTATCAGTAATAACCGTTAACCCCTATTCTGCTTTTCTATCAGTAATAACCGTTACTCATTTCAACAATAAATAAATTCATTTTAATTCATTAAACAAATTAATTTCATAATAAAAAATGTCTGACTTGACTTAAAGTACCTTTTAAATTTTTTTGTTGACATTATAATTTAAATGACTGCCATGCCAGCCTTCGAAAATCCATTGCAAAATTTATGTACTGCGAAAAGTTTGAATATTTCGCATTACAACGCGCACAATAAATAGCTTAACAAATAAATTAGCTTAAATTCAATGAGGCGATACAGCAGGCAGAGTAGCTGAAAAAACAAAGATGCAAATAAAAAAGTAAAAGAAAAAATAAAAAAAAACAAAAAAAGTTTTACACCAAAAAGTTGCAACAAAGTAAAAAGGCAAATGTGGCGACAATCGATCATTAATTTCGAACAAGGAAATGAAGACTGTGAAAATGTAAGCTTTCAAAATATTTATTTTCCTTTTTTTTCGGATAAGGAAACAAGCAGCTCACAGCTCATTGCTTGTTTCCTCTCAACCCTGTAGCACGCAAAAAATATACAATTCCACATTTGGGTTTTTATAAACTTTGTTTGTGTCTTTCTTTGTCTTTTTGTTGGGTCTTAATGACCCTGTGTGCCATGTCAACCGATTGTCAACACACTGACAATTGCTGTCAGCACATTTGTTGCGTTTGTTGTATTAACGCCAGCAACATAGAAGCTTCTGTTTATCTCCAATGAAGCAAAAAAATGTAAAAGGAAAGAAATAAGGCCAACAAATTACTTACAGACCATAAAATTTGATATACAAGTATTCTTTTTTTATACTAACTTCTTGTGGCCTCTGCATTACAGTTCAGAGGTGTCTAGGAGGTATGTGGGGGCGTTTAAATGCCACTGCGGTTATATTGTGAATTTTCTTATTGACTGATGAATTTATTGGCGCAAGGAAGTGAATGATTTGTTATTTTTGTAAATTTGTAGAAAAACGAAATTGGAAATTTAACTACATCAAAGTGTTTTTGTCAGGTGCCCGTACCCGGGTGTGCACTTTTTGTGAGCAAATGAAATTGAGAAATGAGGATTGAACTTGAAAATAATGCGATACACTGAGGTCAGCGGAAAATCAGTGTTGGGAAGTGGGTGCTTATAAAAAGTACGCACTTGTCACTTGATAATGGCACACATAGCTGGTGTCTAGTAGAATCGGAGAGTGGCTAAAGAAACGGAAGGAAGAGAGCGACCGGTATACTAGCTTAAGTGTAAGCGCTTCCATGTATTGCCTTTGAAAACACTAAATTTTCCTAATAATCCTAATATTAATAATCATATCCCTGAAAGGTATTTAGGCCGAATTTCTCCTCCAGTTTTCCGCATGCGATTTGGTGTTGCCGCACTGTTGTGAACCTACATTTGTATACCGCTTCTGAACAGCAGATGAACCTTTATGGGGAACGTTTTCATGACATAGATGCACTCTGAGGTTTGGCATTGCCAACCGGCTGCCTTTTCTGAAGCAATCAGTTGGCTTGATCCATTCTACTTGCAACATTCTTTAATGAATTCCCAATAAACATCACAAACCCACCGAACACATCCAAAATAAAGTATTAAATTGAAATCAAAGATCTACCTTTTTTTCGAAAGAGGAAAAACTCATCAAACTTCCACTAGATATATAAGCATTCAGTCACATTCGGAAAGAAATCGAAGAGCTTTATTTTTTCGAAAGAGGAAGAAGCTTAGCTGTCAAACTTTCACTAGGTGTCTGCGCTTTCAGCTACATTTAGAAATAAACCGAAGCATTTAAATCGGAAGCGCAGAGGATGAAATGTAACTTGGCCCGATACTGCCTTGCGGCTGCCTAAATTGGCAACATCTGCTTTTAAGTGCCTTCATATTTTACCTTCCCCAGCTTCTGGATACTGTTTTCCTTGTATATCTACCTACGGATATATTCGTAAAGTTCATTCAACTCATCGTGCCCTTAAATAGCCGTTAATGTTCAGCGATAATACCCTTCAAAAATACTGCACGCGTCACCTTATCTTAGATTCTGATCAAATAAAGTTGAGTTTCATAAAGTAAAGCGTTTCATAAAAAAATTTGATGAGTGTTATTATTGAATTATCTCAGTTTTGTCACCTGCTTCAAAATTACATTCCGTCAAAAAAGTAACGGGAAATGCAGAATAATAAATCGCCTCGGTTGGCCTATTTTGAAATAATAAACTTAAGCCAATACGTAATGAAATCACCACCACATTTTTCGAACGAGTGCCTTGAAGTGGGGGAGAGTGAAAAAATTAGTAGCTGCAAGCGAGCAGTTAATTTGTTTTTCCCTTGCAACTTTGTGGTTTGAATATCAAAGTGATTTGCAGTTTTTGTAGCTTTGTTTATTTATTTACACGCTGACTGAAAATTTGGCAATCCACTAAATTGGAAACTCAAAATACATGCAAATGTTTGTGACTCGAGTGACTTGTATAGATTCATCTTGATTAGCTGAGTACCTGAGGTCTAAAATACGCTCACAAAATCCATGACTTCTTTTGCTGCAAATCTGGTCTTCTTCGATGAGTTTGCTTTCTTAAACGACCATTTGTTTTATTTCCTTATTGGCGTCTAATTTTTTTTAAATCTTAAATCCCTTTGAATAGGCGTTTTAAGTTATCAATTGCCTGCACTTCTTTCGCAGAATATAAATAAGCACTGGACCTTCCGTCACACGGTGTTATGTTTCCCATGCTCTGCAAAGACTTTATTGATACAAATTCACTGCCCATTCATAACAATCGCATAACAATTTCTTTTGCAATCGCCGAAAAGCTGACTGCAGCGGAAAGTCATTAAAATATCTGATAATTTTACGAGCTCATCTGCAGAAGTGTATAGGAATGAGTACAAAATATTTTATACATACACCGGTTTACGTGCATTAACAGCCATGTCGTTACAATAACAATTTTTAATGGATAAATGTACAAAAAAGAGATGGGCAAGTGAAGTGCTGAAATTAGAGGCAGGCGAGCAGACAACCGTGACCTTGGCCAGGCATGAGGAAAGCAAGACTCATGCGAAAAACGCAAAAAGGCCAAGGAATGAAAAAGTAAAACACAAAAAGTACAAACAAAAAGTTGTAAGCATCACAGACAAGTATGGCAGAGAGCTGACCAAAGAAAAAAAAAAACAACAAACGAAGAAAATCAACACGTCAAACAATAACTGTGGTGTGGAATGTTAACGATGCGGGTAAAGTAAATAAAACGCAGCTAACAGTAAAAGAGAGGCCGCTTGAGTTTCTACGTGGTTGAACGATTAAGGAGTGATGGCGGAGAGTTCAAGGAGAGAAGGAAAACTATACGAGAAATGAGAATAAACGGAAGCAAATGTCGGCATTGCGAAAATATTTCACGATTATTCGTTGAAATGCTGAATGGGACTGCAATAAAGCAACAAGCGATAAAAGCCGAAGACATCCCGCAAAATTGAGAAAAAAGGAATAAAATGAAAAATAAACAAAAAAAAAAGAAAGTAAAAATAAAACATGAGCAAAGCGCTGTTTTATAAGCAGCATTCGTGCGCTTGTCACCAAGGAACCATAAGTAAATGCCATGAAAAAGGAATTTATTAGCCTGAAGGGAAGGTGAAAGCCGGTATTATGAATAATAAAAGTTGAAAGGAAAGAGTTACTCGTGCAAAATAAGTCCAATGACCGGCAATATATGAAAAAAATAACAGAAAATGAGAAATCGCTGGGCACAGCCTAGATACGCGCAACTCAGGCAGGCATGTAGCCAATACCCTTTACTTAATCACTAAAAGTAGCAATAAAATACTGGCTAAGCTCTCTAGACAGCGTTTTTGCGCTGGAAATGCATTACTGTGAGGGTGAAAGTGCAGAAAATTATTGCGTGTTCATAGCTATTCTAAATTACTGCAACAGAAACAGTTGGGCGTTTTGAAGTACTATATTATTGGAAATATTAAAAAAAAAACTTAATAATTTTCATCATATTAGAGGAAATAGTTTTCCAAAGTGTGTTTGTAGTGGGCGCGCGTCTATCATACAGACAGCGCATTGCGTCACTGTGCCTTGGCCAAGTGCCACGCGCAAGTGTGGTAACTCGACACGAGGGCGCCAATATTTGTCAATAGTGTTTACTCACACAGATAAGTTATGGATAAGTGTTGGAGCCACCCACACGCGCCACACGAAAGTGTGGATAATTTCCAAGCCTGACAATGGAAAATTATCTTTGAGTGTTTCTGCGAGCTACTGAAATTTGTTGCAGTGAAAGCTTCTCCGCTCATCTGAGCTGAGCTAGGTGAGGTGTTTCGATGCCATATTTATAGAGTGCTTATGACGGGGAAACAGTTTTATTCACTGTGGTAGTATGCAACACAGGTATAAGATTACAAACAGTAAAAATTTGGTCATATTCTCATCTAATTTATAGCACCAAACTGAACGAACCTAACGAGTTTCCCTCGAAGTGCGAATGCAGCTTACCCACTTCCTATGCTTTTCGTGCTCTGCCTATCAGCCAGGAGTGATTGGAAATTTGGTTCGGTAAAAAAGCGTGCCTATTAACTCTTTAAATTTTGAATGTGTTTAAGTGAGAACAGTTTATGGGAAGACAGCAAAGTATTAATTAAATAACTCAGTAAATAAAGCAATGAAGAATAAGCCCCAAAATTAAAACCGTTCCATAGAGGGACAGAGAAAAAAGAGTAAAATAAAGAAGGAACAGATAATAATTAGACTGTATTTAATTCGAAATGTTCATTGAGATATTTTAAATTTAAGCAATTGCGATATAAAAACGAAATTCTGAAATGAGAAGAGTTTCTGTGGGAACACTTTCAGTGGGAACAGTTGAGTAAAAAAAAGGATGGTGTGAGTGCCAAGAGTACAAGGAGATGGTTAAATTTAAGTTCGAAAATTGTATTCGGAACAGTTTAATCTGTAACAAGAAAATTGGAAATAGTTAAACTTTTGCAGTCTAACAATAAGAATTGGAAATGAGAACAGTTTTTTTGGGAATACTTTCAATGGTAACAATTCAGTGGGAACAAGTGACAATATGAGCACTAATCAATAAGTGGATTGATTTTTAGTTTGGAATTTTCAGTGGGAATAGCTTAATCTGTAATAATACAAGGGGGAAAACTGTTAAAACCGCGATTAAACGCAAGCAAACAAATTGAGTACAGTTTTGTGGGAACACTTTGGGTGGGGATGAGTTTAGAGAGAGTATGTAGTTCAATGGAAATAAATTAGCTGAAGTAAAAATAAATAAATCATAAAAGAGACGTCAGTTGAAACAGAAAAACAAGAAAGGTTAAGGAAAAATGATAACAGATTTACTTGTAGTATTGTGCCTAGGCATTTATGTACATAGTGTATAAGCAGCGACTTGCCAAATATTATACCATTTCACTATATTAGTATTCCCTTATTATGCATTTTCATACCTTCCTTCTCAACTTAAACAACTCATTTTGCAATTTCAAATTATCGGTAATTACTTTCCATCTCATTTCCCTACACAGTTTGTCTGCTACCCACACCCGCCACAACGTTCCTTCCGCTAACTTTGCCCACCACCGCAACGGCAAGTGCCACTTTAGCAGCCGTTATAGCGCCACCTAATGAATTGGCGGATACGATTATTGCACCCGATGCGATGGACAATTGCCCAATGGGTTATTTCCACTGCAACACATCGGCGCAGTGTGTGCCACAACGCTTGAATTGTGACGAGAAGGCAGATTGTGATGATGCCTCGGATGAGTGGAATTGCGTCAACGATGTGGATGCGAAGTTTTGGGATCACTTCTTCCGCAAGCAGCCGTATGGGCGGCATGACGATGTGCCAGTGGAGACGTGCTGTAAGTGCGAGGAATATGCTCATAAGTGACCAGCAATGGAAGGTTGCATGTGTGTATGTATGTATTCTGAATGCTACTGAATGGCAGTTAAATTAACAGTAAGTGTCGCTAATTGACGCGGACACACGCAACATCAAAGTGACAATTGGTGCGGCGCTGGCGTTAGTTTGTTAGTTTCTTTGCAAAAGTTGTTTGCTACTTCGTTTTCGTTTTTGTATTTTTGGTAATTTATTTTTCGCTCAATTGCTTGAAAAGCTTCTTTGTTTAATTTGTTCGTGTGTTTGAAGGAACACGGTTCACGCCGTTAATTAATGGCAAATTTTTTGCTTCATTTCTTTTCGTTAATTCTTATAGATAATAGTTTGTATGTTCTTTTTGTAATTTCCCCCTCATTTCCCATTCTACACGTAGATTGGCTGAACAACACCAATTTCAACTGCCTTTGCCGTGGTGAGGAAATTTTATGCCGTTTCCAACAGCTAACGGCAATGCCTGCCAATTTGCCAGTCATGGAACTGGCAATGCTGTAAGTACGACATATAAATATACACTACAAACATACACATGCTTAAACATTTATACGCACACACCTACAAGAATACATACACATTGACACATGGACACATGGAACAATATTAACACACTCATAATGCACGTCAAAGCGAGCTGTGGTCTGCTTGACTGTGGTTGTCACTTTTGATAGACGAGCACCGAAATCGCTTATGACACTGTGCAGCAAAACTCAAGTATATTTTGGAGTTTTACAAGGAATGCGGTTAATAGATCCAAGAAATAGTATTTGTCCAATATTTTACCAAATTCTTAATATTTATATGCATCTGAATTTTTTTATTTGAGTCAAGGGATAAAATGGCCTTTTAAATCACAAAATCTTTACGTCTGAGGTAAAAACATCCTAAAAAATGTATATCCAATGAAAGAATCTTGTTATTTCAAATGCCTTTTTATCCTAAGAAGGTTTATTCAAATTATTCAATCCTGAACTCCAAAAATGGGGGAAGGCTGATATCATTTCCTGGGCTAATTTATTACATCCCGTTGTCAGAACTTTGTAATTATTTCGATGTTGCACAGTGGTATGAGCACATTTGCGCTAATAAAAAGTTTCATAATGAAAGCATATCTGCGGAATCGAATTAATTTTATAATAAATAATTAGCTTTTAAAAATTTTCATTGCGTCAGATAATTGCTGAGAGATACTGCCTGCTCATTCATGCACAATGCTTTTTACACATTTTGTATGTTGCGGCAAGAAATGGTTATTACCACATTTTGACATAACTTGCTTTTATTAATTTAAAAATTAATTAACACATAAACTGTCCCATTAAATTAAGCCACCTAATTAAATTTTTAACCTTTTGCTTTGCTTCTCCTGTAACAGCGATTTAACCGGAAATAATTTTCCCTACATCGATGAACATTTTTTCGCACAGCTGCCAATAGTCGAGAGTCTGTAAGTATGGAAGAATACAAATACATGCATACACACATATACTCTCTATATTTATGCACACATTTTTTAGTATTTAAAATTATACAAATTTACAAATATTTATCACGGGCTTGAGCTGCCAAGCCTACTTCAGCATATAGCGACGCAAAACACACGAGAGGCAGCCAGTCTGGATAAAGTTTTGCTTGTTATTGAAATCTGTGTCATGTCTACAGAAACACTCAGCATATAAGTAAGTTTTACATCTGTCATAGGTGTAGAGCATTTTCTCCTTATCACTAAGTTGTTACTCTGACAACACCAGAATATATTGAGTGATGCTACGGTGAACGACTTTTTGGCTCATCTGAAAGTTTCTCTACCGTAGGTCGCTATTGCCCATATATACGTAAAAATATTTAAAAATTCTATCAACGGGATAGCGTTAAGTTTTTTCTATATAGAGAGTGATCCACCCTAATCTGTATGCTAATACGTACAGTGATGTAAAGAAAGACAGCGCCAAATATTCTGACCACGTCTTCGAAAAAAAATTAATTATGCAAAAGAAATATCCTCAAATATGTGAGTGTATAATTCACAGTTAGGAGGGCATGAAAGAACGAATGAAAAATGGTGGAAAAAGAAGGAGAAGAAAATTTTGTGGTGCCAAAACCACAAAGTGCGTTTTAAAGCCTATTTTATTCAAGCACCTCCAATGGTCGCTTTTATGCTTAGAATAGCACCATACACTATGGAGTGGTTGATTAGAGCGCGAAGTTGAATATAAATACTCCCAGAAAGTCTAATTTAAATGCCTTACGCCGTAGTCGAGTGGGTTGGAGCGTGACTACGGCTTGCCTCGGTAGCGGCGCCCACTGTGGACATAAAATATTGAATGATAGAAAAAACGCTCGCATTTTCGGCAGACAACGGCAAATCATCGAGTGGCTTTCATATTTTATAAAAAATACAGCTCCCAAATTTTAATTTCCGTGAAAATTTAACGATTTTTATAAAGAAAGCTTTTTTTTAAATTTATATCTCCTTGAGACTGCCAATAAAATATATATATATATATATATTATATATATTATTTTAGCTTTGAGAATTTTGCGCATGAATTTTTCGTCACTAATTTGGCGTTTAATATTTCTGATGAAAATAAAATTTTCCCTAAACTCAACCTTTCATTTTATTTTGGCCAATTAAAATTGTTACATATTTTTTCCTGTGCCTACAAAAAAAAAAAAAAAATACAAAAACAAAACATATATTAAGAAATAAAAAAATATATATATCTTACTTCTATCAACTTAAATTTAATTTTTAATTATTTTTTATTCCTTTAGAGTCTTAAAATTTTGCTCCATCGAACGTCTCGCTTCATTTGCCTTCAAAAGATTTTCGGTGATACCTTTGAAAACGCTGTAAGTACCGTAGAAATCGCGATAGTTAGTTTGTTCGTTTTGCCTCACACTATTATTCTTTCTTTTGATAGCATAAGTAATTTTATTTATTTCTTATTCTTAATTCATTTGTAAATCAATGGACTATAATTTAATTTTTTCAAAGCGAATTTGTCCACTCTTGCATATGAAAGCGCAAAGCGCCAATAAGATGAGGGGACATTTAGATTTAGACTTATTTGAGGTTTGCACTTCTGTCTCATGGTCTTTTGTGCACAGGATGAGGGGCTATGAATATTAACGTAAATCAATAAACTAAATTTTAATTTAAATTTAAAGGAAAATGGAAAAATATTAAAGAAAACAGTGAATATTGGAAAGCAAAAATATTTGATCTTAAAAAGTGATGAAGAGAAAATTAAATTTTTAGCTACTTTGGTTGGTCTGCTCTTGCCCTGAATTAGCTAGAACCAGATTAAAATGCTTAGGAGCTTTACAATATGAGAAGTTAGAATGTCTCTCGGGGATAGAGCTCCAAAGTTTACTTAGATTCGCCACGGATGCAGACGTATTACAAGATGTCTACTACAAAGAAACGTAAACGTCTAGCTCCATCTGGTAACATCAATAAGTCTATGTGATGGCTTTTAGCCAGCCAGGTCAAGCTACTTTGGTTGGTAAAAAAAAAAACAATTTTTTTGAAAAAACAAAATTAAATTTACATTAACTAATTTAATTGAATTAATTTATTTTAGGAGTCCCAAATATTTAGTGTTTGTATTTTCAGTTTATGCAAACAAAAAAATAAATAAAATATTGCCACTGTTCATTTGCCGATATTTTGACCACAATTAGAAGCCATCTTTTGTACTTAAAAATTTACATAAATATATATTACAAGTCGAAAGCCTCAGTCGCTAGTGCTTATCTTTAAATAATGTAAAATAATTGTATTTCTCTCCTATTAAAAATAATAAATATTAATTAATGTAAAAAATATTTCAACAAACTTCCCCCGCCTAACTTGAGCTTTAAATTTTTAATTTGATTATTTTGAAAAATTTTGTGTTTACTTTTCCTTTTTCTATTTGAATGAGTACTGAATATTTTTTTTTTAACACTCAATTCTTTCTTTCCAATCTACAGTTATTTGGATGAAAATAAAATCTCGAGCTTGCCTGAAAATTTATTCGCCAGCGCGAATTCGCTGAAAACATTGTAAGTAGTAGAAAGTAGTAAATTATAAAGGGTGGTTAAATTGTAAGGGCCGATCTTAAATGTAAACCACACCTAAACGTTAAGTTTTTTCTATATTTCATTTGACATTTTTCAATTACAGATTAACTCAATTTGAATCATGGAAATATACACAAACGAGCAACGCGTTAAAGTTATTCAGGCTTATTATGAAGAGGGGCGTTCAAATCAAAATGCATATCGCGCACTTCGTGATTTTTTCGGTCAATTTAATCGTCCAAATGTGCATACAATCGGAAAAATTGTGCAAAAGTTTGAGCAAACCGGGTCTGTAGGAGATGTGAAAACACCAGTGCATGCTCGGTACAGCTTCTACTGCAGAAAATATTCCTGCTGTTCGCGATAGTGTGGTTAAAGAGCCGTCCACCTCAACTCGTCGTCGTGCCCAACAATTGCACCTCTCACGCTCGTTGTAATGAACAGTATGCATATAGATTGCATTTACATGCTTACAAGGTGCAATTGACTCAAGAACTAAAGCCTTTTGACTATTTCAAGCGTCGTCAATGGTTAGAATGGTGGCAGGAAATGGCAACAGTGAATGACCAATTTTCGAAGAAAATCATCTTCAGTGATAAGACACATTTTCACCTCAGTGGATTCGTCAATAAGCAGAATTGCCACATTTGGGCGAATGATAATCCTAGAGTGATTGCCGAAAAACCAATGCACCCACCAAGAGTGACTGTTTGGTGCGGTTTATGGGCCGGCGGCATCATTGGGCCGTATTTTTTCCAAACTGAGGCCGGTAAGGCAGTTACTGTGAATAGTATTCGCTATCGTGAGATGATAACGAACTTTTTATGGCCCGAATTGGAAGATATGGATGTGGACGATATGTGGTTTCAACAGGACTGTGCCACTTGTCACACAGCTAACGAAACAATGGCTCTTTTGCGCGAAAAATTTTATGGCCGAATAATCTCACGTCACGGCGATGTCAATTGGCCCCCAACATCATGTGATTTGACACCGTTGGACTTCTTTCTTTGGGGTTATTTGAAAGAAAATGTGTACGTCGTTAAGCCAGCAACAATAAAAGAGCTAAAGGATGAGATACTTCGGCACATTAACGGCATAGAATGTCAATTATGCCTCAGCGTCATCAGAAATTTGGACCATCACCGAGACCGTGGCGGCCATTTGGCCAATATTTTGTTTCGTACGTAATTGAGCCATACCAATATTATCATAATAAAGAGCAATGACAATAATTTTCTAAAAAAATTGTATTTTATTTAAGATCCACACCGGCCTTTACAACTTAGCCACCCTTTATATCTAATAAGAATTATTTTAATAAAAACAACTTCTTTATTTTATGATGCGAACATCTTCCCTTTCCAATCTAATGAAAAACTCTTTCAAATTATTTGCCACGACTTGTAATTTTAAGCGGCAAATATTAAAGTGCTTTTCCGAATGTCGAACCGCAATTTTCTGTAACATTATTTATTGGAATTTCAGTCCTACTGTAATTTCTTTCCATTTACAGCATCTAAATTGGCTGATATTGCGAGCAAATTTTAATTTATTGCTTTTCGTAGACTCATTAATGAGTAAAAATTAATGCGCCTGGGAAGTAATGTGGGAGCTTTCGTGTGCGCAAAATTTAATTGGGTGTGTCGATGGCGTTCAATAAGTTACAAAATTTAAGGCCTTCATGAAATAGGTATTTTTTTTACAGTTTACAATCGTTAGAATTTTGTATTAAAATAAATAGTTTTTCTTCAAAACACACATTTTTGTTTGTGAATGAAATATGTTTTTTTTAATTTTAATTTTTTATAAAAATAATTCGCTTGTGAAATTCAAACTTTTGTTCTGTTTTAGTTAACTTTCTAACATATTTTATGTTTAAAAAGTATGGTGAGTAATTTTCCCATTCGATTACATATTGAGCGCTCATAAGTTTTTAATAAATAAAATTTCGTACCCCCACTTGCGTAAAATATTTTAATTTTTGAATTTTTATAATTAATTTTTGCACCAAAAATACCTATAAATTCCTTGTAAACGAAGAAAATTATCACATTCATTCATCAAAATTATTTAAATTCCCAAGATGGCATAAAGTTAATCACCCTAACAGAATATTTATAATAATGGCGTCGGACGTCAATCATATTTGACACTTGTGAACTAGACGAGTACAGCATTCAAACAGACAAGCAATGGAGTACTCAAAGGTCAAAATAAAAATACCCATTACACAAAATAAGTTAAAGAAAAAGTTGGATACCCCCTTGTACTAAAATTTTCCTACAAAATGCTTATATGTGTGCATAGATATTACTAAAACTTAACAAATCATGTACTTTTTAGGATTTTTTTTATATACAATTTAAAATTTATCTAAAACTACTTCTTATACGCAATTACAAGCGCATATTTTCGAAATACACATAAAATGTTCCTACTTTCATTATTTCCCCAATGCCACACTATGGTTAAACTTATATGAAGGTGCAGGCTTACAAAGGTACATATGTTTACTAGGTAATTATATGCTAGTATGTTTGTATAAGGGGTGTACTTATTCATTTACAAAATAACATTAAAATAAAAGTAAATAGTAGCATTTGTTTCACATTACATTCCTCGTCTTAACTTTTTCCGGTTTCTTCACACTCTCTTCCTGCATCAACGTTCTACTAGTTGCCATCTTTTTTCACTTCTTTAGAGTTCGGGTTTCCACTCCATATGTATATTTTTGTGCACTGAATTTGTATAATTAATAGGCTATATTTCTGTTTACCACTTTCTTGCCTTATTAGTCATACTCTTTAAGTCAGATGCCTCTCACGTTTCAAGTGTGCGCTCAAACTAACCGTAAAATCGTGTGTGCTGGTATAATTTATCATTTCCGTGCTTTTTCATTTACTTTAGCTTTATTTTATTTTATTTTATTTTTTTCTACTTCGCATTACCTATCGAACCCAATACCACGTACGTGGCGCGCGCTGTGGGCTGCTGGTAATTATAGTATGTATAAATTATGTGCTCCTTTGCCATTTGCGACATTCTTTTACACATATTTACATATGCGTATACATACGTGCCTTTTCGCGGTTGCGTATCAAATGTACGCCACTCGCAACACTCGCACTGAATGTTGCGTATACGCAGCGGTGGCTTGATTTTTCAGTTTTTATCTGACCAGACAATATTGCCGTATTTGTTGAGTTGTCGTATAAATGTTGTGGTTGCATAATATTTATTGTTATGCTTTGTTGTTGAGGCATTGCAATCTTAATTAACGGAAGTTACGTATATGCCGTGTGCAACGCTTGAGCGCACTCAAAGTGTGTTAAGGTGAGCTAATGAAGCGGAAAGGTTTTCGTTGGTGTAACTTTTCCCTATAAATATTATCGAATTCCACACAAGTTGTTGGAATTTTAACTTATTTAAGCGCGAAAGAGTGGAAATGAAGAGGAAAAGAGGCATGCTTCGGCAATAGTTCTTTTTTTCCACTGCTTGGCACAAGGAAAATATATTTATTTACGGTTTCCAAGACACTACAGCCAACTTTAACAAGTTTTGACCATCCAAAAAGTGTACAAAAAACAATTAGAAATCATTTCATTATTTCCTTGAGTGATAGCGGCTTGCTGGAATCTCTTTTTGTCCGACATTTTTAGTTTAAAAACTAAATCACTTGACTTCCTATGCTCCCTTTCTCCACTCTTCTTCATCTCTGCAGACTGTGATATACATATATTAGGGTGTCCCAAAAAAATTAAAGTGTTTTTTTTTTAACGCACACCCTCTTATTTTGTTCGAATCGTCTCAAAACATCTAAAAATAAAGTTTCGTCTATTTAGAATCACGGCAACCCGTGCCGAGTTGCGCGGAAACCTAACGGTACTTGTATAGTACGGCGCGCGCGAACTGTCGGGTTGATTGCGTGTAATTACTTGTTTGTTTTATTAGTAATCGCGGGTTTTTCGTGTAGTCAACATGTCAGTGGAGTTACGAAGTTCCAAAAAGGAAATATTTTTAATAGGGGACGTAAAACATCAAATTACCGGTTCTAAACTTCCCTCTAACGGGCAAGTACTGGCAGTTTTGTTCTATAATATTCGTGAAGTGAACTTGAGTGTCAATGAAAGTGCAAATATCTCACAATTCGTGAGTGTATTATTTATTGGGAAAAGGCACGTATACCGACCAGATCAATATCTAACTGTGTTAAGAAACTAGTTAACTTATACCAAGTTTGGAGATAATTGCAAAAAAATGCGAAAAAAACTCAAGAAGTGTTTGAACAGCGTCGACAGGAGTTTGTTTCAAACTTAAACAATTTGTTTGACATCGCACATGCCAATGCTCTTCAATCGATTAAATAAATGAAGATAAGATCTTCCTGCAGCGCCAAAGAGAACCAGGTCGGCCCGGTCACTTAGCCGGAGTGGACAAAAAACTAACAAAAAAAGAGGAAAGGACGCGCCTTAGAATCATCGAGGAGGAAAAGCGACGTGCTAAAAATTTTTCATCCTTAGCACCATCAACATCATCTTGCGAACCACCACTAGAAAAGTCATCTTCTGACTCTGAAATAATAGAATTAGAAGAAAATAGGCCCAGCGCAAGAGAAGCCTCCTCTCAGCCCGATAAAACTTCTATGCGGAAAAATATTATAACTCCCAAGTTAGTTGCCGCATTAGACAGGTGTCAATTAAGTGTTAAGTGTGAGGGATTCTGTCTTTATAATTGAGGCTACTATTGAGGCTCTGGGTCACAATACGGATGAATTCCCTATAAGCAAGTCCTCCATCCATAGAGTTCGTAAGGAAATGCGAAAAGAACGGGCTGAAGCTATAAAAATTGATTTTCAAAACAAGGTCCCGGACACGGTAACTGTCCACTGGGACGGAAAACTGTTGCCAGCTGTAGATTCACGTAAAAGTAAAGAAGAACGCCTACCGGTAGTTATTACGTACGATAATAAAGAACAAATTATTGCTGTTCCTAAATTGGATAGCTCGACAGGAAGAGGACAGGCAGACGCAGTTTGGGATGCTATTACGAACTGGAACCTTGAAGACAAAGCGCAGATTCTCTGTTGTGATACTACTGCTTCTAACATAGGCCGCATAAATGGAGCATGTGTGCTTCTCGAACAAAAACTGGGTAGAGAAGTGCTTATTTTTGCCTGCCGTCATCACGTTTACGAATTAGTACTTAAAGGCGTGTTTGAAGCGAAAATCAGTCAAATAACTACAAGCCCAGACATCCCATTATTCAAGAAATGAAATTCCGAGAAATCTGGAAAAATATCGATCCTGAGAAAAAACAAAGCTGTACAGAAAAGCTATCTTGTTTTAATGTTTCGGAAATTGACAAGCTGCTAGAATTCTACAAAACTGAATTAACCAAAGAAATCGTTAGAGATGACTATCGCGAATTAATTGAGCTTTCAATTATATTTCTTGGCGGAGATTCAGAAAAGAAATATAAGATTCGGCCTCCAGGTGCTATGCACCAGGCTCGATGGATGGCGAGAGCCATTTATTCATTAAAAATATCGTTACTTAGCTCTCAATTCAGAATTTCAAACAAGGATAAGGCAGCTCTGTTGGACGTATGTCTGTTCATCGTGACATCCTACGTAAAACCCTGGCTCCAAAGTATTTTAGCAGTAAAGGCGCCGTATCAGGATTTGTGTTTTTTGAAGGCCATGAAAAATTACGAAACAATAGACAAAAGCATTTCAAAAGCAGCTTTGCAGAAGTTTTGCCAGCATTTGTGGTATTTGACAGATGAAGTATCTATTCTGGCTTTATTTGATGATGATGTCGATCTAGAAACTAAAGTAAAGTAAGAATGATTGCTAACTTAACTAGAGAAAACCCAACAGCCCACAATAAACGCTACATTGCATCCAAAGAAGAACTCTGTGGCCCACTTTTTGGTACGTTAATTAAGGTTTGATTTTGTTCTATGACTAAGTTTGCTAATAGGTATAATTGATAACTGATCTATCTGTTTCAATTTCAGAGAGAAACATTGATGACTTCGTCTCTGTCAAGAGCAAGTTCCTGTTTAATCGACTCCAGATTGCCGACAGTTTTCTGAACAAGTGCCCCTCTTCGTGGTCAAATGATGATTCGTTTCTACAGGCTAAAAAGAAGCTGCTAGGACTGAAAGCAGTTAATGATACGGCAGAAAAAGCGGTTAAGTTAATGCAAGACTTCCATGGTTTGATCACTGTTCAAGAGGAGCAAAAGCAATTTTTATTACGTTGCGTACAAGAACACCGACAGCTATTACCCGACTGTAAAAAGCAAACTTTAAGAAGAAAATTTGATGATTGATGTCCCTTTTATAATAAAAAGAAAATAAATACGAAATATGTGTTTTATATTTATTTATTTAATTAATTAATCTAAAAATTCAATTAAATCTTTCTCTATTGTGAGCCTATAGCTTTCATACTAACTTTTAAACTCAAAGTTTGACATCAAGTCGGCACGGGTTAATGACATCCGATCTCAATAATATTTTATATTTAAGTTTTTAGAGTCAAATGGAAAAAAAATAAAGGGTGTGCGTATTGAAATTCCGAAAAAAAAAATTCCCCCTTGTAGCCTGGGACACCCTAACATATATGTATATTTATTGTCCAGCTACTCCACCCCATGTCGAGTATCTTGTCATTTATGCACTCCATTTGTGATACTTCAATTTTAAAGCTCCTGCTACATTGACATTTTCGCACACATTCAGTGCTGCTAGTAATGCCTCGTTCAAGTAACATATTCGTGTAGTCATAAATGCCAGCCACAGACTTGCCATAGCAGTTAAGATGTGATTGCTTGTATTCCAGTCCAGTATTTCTAATATTTGCATTTTATTGCTTTGCTTTAAGGTACGAAGCGTAGCTCTTCTTGTATGCTTGTATTTTATAGTTTTGTTAGCGCATAGCTTATATGCAGAATTAGCATTAAGTAAATTATTATAAAAGTAATAGCATACATTGGGTGTGTAACACTTTTGAATTGAAATAAATAAAATATATAGTGTGTGAATTAAAATGAATAGTAAATGGGGTATTTGCTCTTGAAAAGGGTTGCCTGAAAATATGAGCGTCCAGCCAGCTTAGCGAGCGCTGGACGGAAGCACTGTCACAGGTAGTTTGGAGCAGGTCGATGTTGTTTCTAAGGTCGATTTTGTTTCAAAAATTTACTCTCGTTAGTGGGTCTTATGACTTCATTAGTATCGGATGTATGCGGTAAATCTATGCCACAAAAGAGTTGCTACAGGCCGGCTCGTCATCTATTTTTTCGTAATGAATTTTATGATGTGTCGGCACCCTTAATCAGAAACTATGATTTGCTCTTCGAATACTACCCCCAAAAGGTTTCGCCTCTAAAACAATTTTGCTAGACTCCAAGTAGGCAAAGACTTCCGCACACTGGGTTTGGATCTAAATAGATTCCCGCCTCTATTGAACATTTAATTCCTGGTACAAAACTAGCTATAACTGAAAGTTCCAGTTATTTTTGAGAAGCAGCGTTTTTCATAAATATACATATGTATCCAATGATGCTTAGTTTGCAACGCGCCTCATCGTTATATATTATATTATATAAGTATGTACTTCGGTATAGAGCCATTCCATGTGAAGTCATCCCAGTATTTCTATATTGTCATAAATTTGTCTGGAAATTAATAATGAAGGAAAATCTTACAGAAAAAAAGTTATAAATTTTAAACAAAAAAATTAATTTTTTCAAAAATTCTGAATTAATTTTCTCAAAAATTCCCAATTTGTTTTTGAAAAATTAAATTTTATCATTGGTATTTTATGTAATTTTTCTGAAAATGTTTGAAAAAATAAGTAGGAAAATCTTAAAAAAAAAAATTCCAAAATTTTAAACAAAAATTTAATTTTTTCAAAAATTCTAAATTAATTTTTTCAAAAATTCCCAATTTTGTTTTATGAAAAATTAAATTTTATCATTGGCTTTTTGCGTAATTTTTCTGAAAATTTATGAAAAACTAAGAACGAAATATAACGAAAAATTTCCAAAATTTTAAACAAAAAATTTATATTTTAAAAATTCCCAATTTGTTTCTAAAACTTACATTTGATTTTAACAGAACTGAAAAACAAATCAAAAAATGTTCAAAATGTTATCAGGAATCGCAGTTTTCACTAAAAAAACTCTATACCAAAATTTTCAACGTGAATCTCAACATTTTTAATATCGTTAAGTTTGTTTTTTATTATACTATGATTCACTAATAAACCAAATTCCCATATAAATTTACGACAATGTCAAAAATACTAGGGTCGCTGGACGTGGAGTTGCTCTTTATTTAAATTCTGTGAACGTTTCTGCATTCCCATGCTCTCCCGTGCATGCGTAGCACTAATAAAGCAAGAAATCATTCAGATTTTAATATACTCACTAATGATAAACTTCAGCCTCACAGCTAGAAAAGTTAATAAAAGTTTTGCTCCTTTGGGGCCATGTAATGTCACTTTTACTAGCATAGCTCATGTGAATTTTTGTAACTAATAACTTTTCACTTGTTTTTAACTAATATGTAGAAAAATAAATTAAAAAATTTAATGAAAGAACTGTTGGTACATATTAATAAGCATCCCCTTATTACTTTGTGAAGTAATTTACGCCCGTTTCTAATTTCTGTTACTTTGCCATACAAGTTGAATGCATGTCACTCATGCGCACCGGTGGACACATTCGTTTCCGTACAACTTTTATGAGGTTCGCGAACAAAACTACTAATTATGTACTAAATAAAATTGTTATATAAAATATCAAAAAGTGACAAACACTGTCACTACAACGAACAACTGCAAGTGCCATTATTTTGTGTGCGTGCGTGAGTGCGTTGGGGGCGGCAAAATGGCATCCTTCACATTACAGATTCCTTCACAAAAGCTTCGCAATTTGCCTAAATCATAATTATAATGGCTTGTCTTTGTGGTTATTTTCTGGTCGTCTCAGATGAATAGCTGAAAGTTCAGCTTTGTTGTTAGTGTTGTTGATTTTACAAAAGCTTTTGTATGCAGCTCAGTAACCTAATTTCGAGAAAGCTGTGACTCTTTATGCGCCAAATTGGTGTAGGCAAAGGGAATGAACGGCCTCAGCTGGCAGCAACCACTGTTGAAGGCGTTTGTTGGTTAGTGGCTGCCAGTTATGTGTGCGCATTCTGCCCTGCTTACCATTTTTTGGCAGGCAGTTGTAGTGGCATTCAGTTCATAAAGTTGATGAACATTTGAATTTATCTGCACTAAACTGAAAGGGCGTGCATTTTGGCGGATGAAAGTTTGCTGCAATTCTTTGTCGTTGTTTTCAGCGTTGGTGTGCCAGAAATCAACGCTAGTTTGGCATTGTTAGGTAAATTTCGAATTTCCGTTTTTGTTTTACCCCATTCAAGTTGGTTAATAAGTTTTGAACGGAACTCACTTTTACGCAAGGGGAAAAATGAACAAGAAAAGAATTAAAATAAAAATCTTTATTCGGCTCACCGAAGTTTTCTTGAAGTAAAGTATGGCTAGGGTGGTTATGATTTTAAAGAGAGGTTCACTTAGATACATTTTTGGGATAATTAAAAGTTAACAAAACAAAAAATAAAAAAAAAATTATTTTAAAAAACAAAACAATCAAACATAATAAAAGTATGACGAAAAAAAAGTAATTGAAAATAATTAAATAATTGAAAATAAAATAAACATATTTAAAGTGCAGTTTGCAAAGTTTTCTTACATATAGGTAAAATATTTTATCGCGTATAAAATATTTTCAAAATGTTTTATGGAAATTCTGAGACATAATTATAATTATTGTAATTGAATTCCTTTCAGAATTCTCTCGGGAAATCACATTGAAGAACTCCACAGCTATGACTTTCAATATTTGGATGGTTTGATGGAATTGTAAGTAAATGTCTAATTAACATAAAATTATATAGAAAGCTAATTATAGGCTACATATATGCATAAATAGTATAGGAATAAAAGAAATGTGAATTCGAGGCACGAAAATAAAAATACAAAAATGTAAAGTAGTTTACGAATTACGTGCAGTTGGCGGAAGTTGCGTCAGGACACATCCTGTGGAAACTATAAATATAGCCGTGTAGCCAGAAAGAAATAGTGCTGAATTTCTTTACAGTTAACGCACACAGTTCCAAGTAATCTGCGGCTACTTTAAGAAGTATTTTAATTAAAAGAAAAATACTTCTTGCTTCTCTTTAAAGAAAGTAATACTGCAACCAAAAAAAAAAAATCTATATTATAAAACTTCATCAATTTCTGTCTCCTTCTTGCTGTAAATAACACTTCCATTTCGAAACTGTTTTCTCCAACTCACAACAACTCTTCTTTAAATATTCGCTGCATAGACGAACGGAAAGAGCATTGAAGACATCGTCAAAAGTATTTGCCTGTCAAAGCAATGCTTTTGAGATCTTCAAATGCTTACTCAAGTAATATTTACGAGGAATGAATGAAAGTGCGCATAACAGTACAAATACTCAGAAATATTTAAGTGCTCAGAAAGAATTTATTTATTATATGTTTTTACAGGTACTCACATACGTAAATATTTATTTATTTCTAAACTTAATTTCTAGAAAATAAATTGTATAAATTACGTCTCTCTTTCTCCGCTCGTACTCGTACAAATAGCCCAAAGTTAGTGTGTATATGGTACTTAACCATATGTTTACACGCTCGATAAGAGCGGCTGTTTTTAAATCTTAAACTCCACTTTACTGCGTCACACCATTTAATATTTCGTTTTTGTGTTGTTGTATACTTGCAGAGACCTTCGAAATAATCGAATTGAAATCTTTGACGCAGAAGTATTTGAGACGCTGCAGAGCCTTGAAGTGCTGTAAGTAATTGGGTTTGAAAAATAAGTAAAAACATTAAAGATTTCGCGAGTTTAATAAAAAGTAAAAATAAAGAAATAAAAGGGCTTAAAATATAAGCACACAACCAACTTTAGGCAGTGTGATACTGGTAAAGCCGCTTGGCTCTGATTGTTCGTAATAAATAATATTAAAATATTAAACAAGCATTTCATGCCCTAGTAATTATTCGTTTGCTATATGAATACTTGTAAGCAGCGCGCAACAAACTTAATTCTCTGTCCTATTGACCAAAATCAGATTTGCGTATTTCGGTACTCATTCCATATGCCTTCATAGGCACTTACGTTCAGAAAGGAATTTCTAAGTGAGTTTTGCCAGTGCACTCACAGATGTTTCAACTTATTAATTAGTGAATTTCCATGTATTTTCGGTGATTGTCATTGATTAGTTAAATCCTTAGCGAAGCTTGAAGTTATCCATGGCGATTTGTTTTGAAATATTCGTAAATATATATAATGTACGCCATGCCATTTTAAATTTCAACTACAAAAAAATTAAAACAACAATAATTCACAAATCAAATGAAATTAAGACATTTTCTAGGACAAAAACAAATACATGTTTTGAAATTATAAGCTGAAAAAATAATGTACTTTCGAGGATACACAAAATTAAATTAGTTCCTAGAAAAAATATTTCTGAACAGGAAATTCATATATCTTGGCATATCACATCGAGTTTTTGGATTTCTAAGTACAGAGAACATAGAACCCGAAATTAAAATATTCCTCAGAAATCAAAAAAATTTTAGTCGACCAAGAGCAGTGAAGACTTGCTCAAGATGCGGTGCAATAATTTACTTTCTTGTTGATTATTAAACCACCACAAAATAAAAATACGAAAACTAACCATTTGGGAGCCGTTAGAATAGTTTGAATTATATTTGAAAAAAGAGCTTTAAAATAAAAACATCAAAAAATATTTTTCAATCCAAAAATCGAAATATGCGTGCCTAAGGTTTGCGCATCAAACTATCAGACTTCTAAGTGATTTTATATTTCAATGAACGCTGTCGTAAACATCTTTTTTAAATTTGTTTATAAATTTATATGGCAACTCTATTCAGCAAAAACTGAAAAACTAGATTTTGAAATAATTTTTTATTGCAGTATTGAAAAATTTGATTGCTACATTTTTTATTTTTTTATTATATTAGTTGGAGGTTTGATTATACTGCAATTCATCAGCTACTCTAAAAATTAAACCTGAAAAAATGCAGAATAGGTATGAAGAATAATGAAAGAATTGCTCTGAATGACTGATAACAAGAATTTTTCAAATAGAATATCAAAATATCAAAAATATGTATATACTATGTACTAGTGAAAGCGTTTTACATTTTTACTACCAATTCGTATTTGTAATACAAAAACGACTTCTTGAATCCTGTCAAAAAATTGCTCAGCTTCAGCCGTAATGATTTGAAATCCCCAATACCTCTAAAATTTTATGAGCTATCAAATAGGAGCGTACATTTTTGGTTTTCAGAATTTTGCTTTAACACATATGTACATATGTATGTGTACATTCAAAGTAATAAAGCAGAATTTGTAGCTCCTGCGTACACAGAAATTTCTCACGCTCTTTTAGGCGCGATCCGCCTTTCTAACGCTCTTCGCGCCAAATATTTAGGAATAAAGGTACATATACAAACATATTTTGTAGGCGTGCTATTTTGCATTCGTAATTCACAAAAAAAAACCAATAACAACATAAAACGATAAGCGGATTCTCCTTCTGACAGCTATTGATACAATTATATTCTGAAGCATCCACATATGTCTTGTACAAACACACACAAGCATTTCGCGTGGCAATTTGTAAGCTTCTAATAGTGGGATTTTCTTTTGATTGATTGATATGAGGGTGAATGCTTAATTTGTGCTTCTAGGCGCAACAAAGAAATAATTGCGCAAACCAGAAATGCAGTTTATAAAAGACTCACATGTAAAGTAGTCAATAAATTCGCAACATAGAAAGGTAAGAAAGAGAAAAACAAATTGAGTTTCGTGCAGTGATTAAGTTTCTCATTAAACTCGAAGATATTCACATATCTTAACGGAAGAAATATTAATTATTTGCGGGAACTATTTGTCAGAAAAAAAAGCGGCTTAGTCTATTCAAACAAGATAGAAAGTTAATGGAAGACTGTTAGCGCTTAGGCTAATTCAGGTGGCAAGGTGATAGATTGTTGAAAGAGACGAAAAACTTGTGCTGGAAGATGCACGTTTGAAGAACAAACACATTTTACAATCAGCCTGAAAGATGATGATCACTGGTTTTTATGATTCTGAAGGTGTGGAAATCTAGGACAAACAAACTTTGTGGAAGATATAAAAGTGCATTAGACTAAAAAAAGAGATTATATGGGGAAATAAAAATAATTTGATAATTACTTTCAAGACCGTCAACTTCATGAGTGAAGAAGCAAAAAGCTGTATGGAGTATTTGCAAGCCATGTTGAAAAACAATAAATAACATAAAAAGAGCTCCCAACATTAATTGCTTCAACAGGCGAAGACTGAGAAATAAAGTGTGCCGTTTATTTAAATATTTTTTCTTACATTCGTTTTTAGCTCCTTTCCACTCTATAGCCTTCTCTTCATAGAAGTAATTTTTGCCAACATATAAATACCAAGTTGACTTAATTTTCGTTTAATTACGACAAATGACGCACAGAAATTTTAATATTGATGTTAAATGTGTTGTGTGCTAATGTGATGCCTAATGTGCGAAGGCCGCGAGCTGGCATACTAGTATAGGCATCCTTGTACGCACGTCAATAGCCAACATGGCGTATACGTTACAATGGCGCTTGTGCTCATGCATAATTTAAAATAGTCATTTAGGCGAAATTTATTTTTTAGTTGCGTGTATGTACGTTATTAAAAACGATAGCTTGTGTGGATCTTATTATAAAGAGCAAAACTCCAATAAAATTTGTAGAATTTTTGAACTTATTTATTTTTGCATTGCAGAGAGCAGCGACGTGGACACAAAATCCTTTGGATTTGTTTATTTAATTTAACCGTTTAAGAGGAGTAAAGCATGTGAGACAGAGATTTCTAATAAACCCTTTGGCGCTGGTAGACGGCTTAAAGCGGAAATATAATTTAATTTCTCACTTATTTAGCAAAGGTTTGAAGTTGACGCAAGTTGAGGTGAAATGAAAATTTTATTTTATTCACTTTTTGGGCTTTTTTGATAAGTTGAATTAATTTTTTATAATTGAGCAGAATTTTCCAGTTTACAGTCAAATACACTTTTTTATTTATTTTTTTTTTATTAAAGTTTTGATTAAAATAAATGGAGCAAATTAATCATCCAATCAAAATTTTGTTAATTAACTTTTTTGTGCCTTTTTTCTTAAGTTGAATTAATTTTTTATAATTAAGTATAATTTTCCAATTTATTACAGTCAAATAAAATTTTTTATTAATCTTTTTTTATTAAAGTTTTTATTAAAATAAATGGAGCAAATTATTCATCCAATTTTGTTTTTGAATAGCTTTTTTACTGAATGGAAAAAAAAAATATTTGCACCATTACGCGCTCTATTGCCACACCTCTAAAATATGATTGACATACGACGCCATTTGCAAAAAGCATAAATCTTCCAATAGGGTAATTAATTTTGCGCCATGTTCTATATTCTCACACATATGCGCCAGATTGTCATCAACAAACTGAAAAATTTTCCAACCAGAATATTTTTCATCCATAAATTTTTGCAGAAAATTTTACTGTAGCCAAATATTTACTCTACTTTGTGCTTTTCATCAAATAATCTCGCTGTAAATCATGCATTCCAATATTTTACTAAACTCGCGTTTGCGTTTTTTTTCCTCTTGCAGCTACCTCAACGAAAATCACATTCATCATATACATCCGGGCATGTTTCCGTTACTCACCAAGCTACACACTTTATCACTGGCGCACAATCGTATCGAGAACATCGAACGGAATTCGTTTACATTCCCCCGGTTGTTGCATTTGTAAGTATGAAAACAAAAAAAAATTGAATTATTATTAAGTTCTACATATTTGGCAGCATACAGAGTGAGAAAGGTGATATGTATGAAATAGTGAATTGGAGGGAAATAATTCGGTTAAGCATATAAAGTGCTACATTTCGGTATTATAGGACACTTTCGGGTGGCAGCGCTTCGAAAACATATGGCGCGCAATTTTGCCCCTCAAATCATTTTGAGTTACTACTCGTAGCGCCTGCACACACGCATTAGCGCTTAGAGGCAAATTAAACATATGCTTGTGCGTATGCGTGTATTTTATCGCCATTCAGCCGTGGGTTCATATATCTACCCGGCAAATGTGAATGCTTGCAAGTTTTGTGAAAATGCTTGCACAGTTTATGCTCGTATGCGAAGAGGAAAGTGTAGAAACCAACAAATCCTTATGTGTTGTACTTATAAATTTAATAGAGTTGCCGAAATGTGGCATAAATAAACCTAATAAACGAATTGTAAACAAAAGAGGAGTAGATATATTATTAATAAGTGGTATAAAGTAGGGCAGTAGGACAGTTAGCTGCTTGCTTCCGAGTGCTCCGAATTTTTACTTGTACAAAAATGTTAATTCCCTGTATTTTTACGTGCAATATCGCTTAAAATTTCTAAATTTATACCCCTTTAATATTCATTGTTTAAACACATTCCAATAATCTGTTATAAAACAAAACTTTTTTTTGCTCGTTTGTGCGTATCTAAGCTGCTTACCTGTATCATCATTTGAAAATCCTTTTTTGTCCTTGGCAAAACATATTTTCTTTTACGCAATTTTTTACTTAAATTGTTTTTCTTTCCTTCCATCTCTGTCTTTGCAGATTCTTAGCCGGTAATCGCCTGTCTGTGCTGCGAGCGCATACATTTTGTCCTCTACGTCTGCTGCAGGGACTGTGAGTATGCAATCGAACACATACGTGCTTCCATACACATACACATATGTACATATCAATATCTACAAGAAATTGAAATTGAGTTAGTGTCTGAATGAAAAAGACTCCATTTCAATTGTATTTTAATACTCGCATAAATTGCGATTACGAAATATTTTTGCTCCAGATGTCGATGCATAGAAATTATTTATGGCAGAAGCTATTTAATGTCTCTTTTAGAACAATTAGAAGTTATATGAGCTTGAATTCGAACTTTTGAACGCATTTCAAATTCAAAGTGTTGCTTCATCGAAGTTAAGATTGATATGGAGTTCAATGATATGAGTGCAAGTTCGTGGTTAGAGTTGAGGGTAATGCAAGCACAAATTTAGAATAGGTTTGTGTTGAAGGTTAAGATTTAGAGTGCGGTTGGTTCTAAGATAAAGGTAAATTTAGGATTAGTGATCAAGTGGAATGGTAATACGAGGTTAAAGCCAAAGATGAACTTTTAACTAAAATAAGTTGAGGTTAATTTGAAATTAAGGCTAGTGTAACGTTACGTGAAGGCTAAAGTAAAAATGAGTTGGTGAAGGTAATAAGCAAGGAGAAGAAAATTTCAGATTAAGTAGAAGGTAATGATAATAAACGGTTCACTAGACAGGGCTAGTTTACTGGGGCGGCAGCCCTTGGTCGAGTCATTCTGGTAACGCAGAACCGGCTGCCATGGGAATGGCACAATCTTAAGAAAGTAGAAGGTAATCTTAAAAGTAGGTTAACGGGAAGTGGGGGAAGGTAACAGAAAAGGTGAGCTGACGAAAGTTAAGAGAAGGGTTCGGTTAGGAATATGAACAAGCTAAAGTTGTAGGTTAGGATGGCTTACGGAAAAGTTAAGATTAAGTTGAAAGTAACGTTAAAGGTAGGTTAACGGATAGTTAAAGTAGAATTCAGTTAAGATAATGAACAAAATAACGCTAAAGGCTAATGTTGTAGGTTAGGAGAAAGTTCAGATAGGGTTGACGTTAAGATTGTGAACTATGTCTCGTTATGCAAAGATGAATGCATTTGGCGATGCGTAATTTTTAATTTTCTCAATTATCTTTTCTGCTGCGTTGAAAATAGTTTCCTGTATTTATCAAACCATTGCTCTGCGCAATGTCCTTTTTACATCTAACAATGGTCCATTAGTGACGAATGCACTTTTGTCAATAAACAGCTTTTCATAAGACTTGTTTGTCATTTGAATGGCTTCAACTGCAACTCAAAATCAGTTGAAAAAGTCAAGAATGCACAAATTGAAAAGGAAGCTCAGCTTAAAAAGTTCAAAATTGTATGGGTTACACTTAGCTGAGATATTATTATCTATATACCTATGAAACCGGAAGTTTTTCGTCAAAAATAAAAACAATTTGAAAATATAAAATTTCTAATAATTACACAGGCCAACAACCAAAAAACTTTTTCGATAATTTTAACTAAGGTTTTAAGGTTTTTTTATGCTGAAAACGAATATGACCTTGAAAATGCTCCAGCACGTCAGGATTTTTGGCAATTTGAGGTTAAAAAGTCAAAAAATGCAGATTTTGGCCATTTTTTAAATTTTTTTTTTGGCAAGGTAAAATTTTTTTTTTAATTTTCCACAACGGCATCGCAAAGTACTAGTCTTCAGCTTTAAAATCCATTTTTTTAAATATTTTTACGATTAATATACAAAAAGTTATTCTATTTTGGATTGGAGACTTTTAGATATGCAAATTCAACCTTTCCAACTCTCTAACGCCCCTGTAGAGGGCGAATTCAAAATAGTATAAATTTTTTTATATTAATCGCAAAAATATTTTTAAAAATGGATTTTAAAGATGAAAACTAGTACTTTGCGATGCCGTTGTGGAAAATTAAAAAAAAACTTTACCTTGCCCAAAGAAAAAATTAAAAAAATGACCAAAATCTGCATTTTTTGACTTTTTAACCTCAAATTGCCAAAAATCCTGACGTGCTGGAGCATTTTCAAGGTCATATTCGTTGTAAGCATAAAAAAACCTTCAAGAAACACCCATAGCCGTTTTAAAAGCTGTAAAAAAGCGAGATTTTGTTGGCCTGTGTTATTAGATGCACGCTTTTCTGAACTATCAGGCTATTCATAGATGCTTTCTCAAAACAATTTTCACCTTTAGACGCAAAACAAACATCAAACAGTTTTGTTGTGTTCCATAATTTCGTAAGAAACGAGGTGCTGATTTGCATTTGCGCACCCCATTAACGAAACAAAATAATAATTAGGAGGAACTGTTGTCTAGTGAATAGGCCACGTCAGGAATTGCTAAGTAGCCTATAATTTACCTGACATGCTCTCTGTGGTTACTGATGCATTACTACCAATGAAAATTACTTTGTGTTGCTTCTTTTGATATTCTGCGTGCTTCAACTTCAATGTCAACAGTTTATACTTATTGATGACATCTTCAACTGATTTTAAAAGCTCGAGCAATTTTAAGAACTATAAAACAGTCATGTCGCATATTCAAGTTTGAAGTCAATACCTAAAAAGCGAATAGTTCTATTCAAAAATTCATATATCGTTGACAAACAGCTTCTGTGTGTGAATTCCGATTTCATAGGCATACAACGTCAAAGTGGATTTGTACTTTATAAAAAACTTTTGAAGGAAATTTGTAATAAAACTGAGTATGCAGCTCATTTTATGTATAAAATTCTATAACTAAAATGTTATAACTAAATTTATATTTTGTAATTTAGACCAGAAATGCCCAAAAAACTTTTTCTAAAATATTTAGTTGAAAATGCAATAATAATTTATTTAAACTTTAAACAAAAATATTGCAGAATGCATTCCCTTACGTATTTGCACTTATTTCAAATCACAAAAACACTCTTCCAACACCCTGGGGCGTATACGCAATATGCTAATTGTCTGACAGCCTGAGTAATCAATGTGTATACAAAATGGCCTCTAACTAAAGCATTTTAGTAACAATAAAAATCACTAATCACTGTCATTCCTTTGCAGCAATTTAAAGCATACTTTCGGGAGTCTGCACATCAGTTCAGCAAGTAGACGCCAAAGTTGTAATACCTCAAGCACACTAAAGGTTTTTTTATTCATATATATTTAATTTGCCACCCATTTCATACGCTGACTGCAAGGGAAAATATAAAACAACAAGAATATTACAGAAGTGTAATTGTTAGGCTAAACACGTTACGGCTGTGGCAGCTAATGAAGTTCATTCAGGTATGCAATACGTTTGGGAAAAGCGGTCGTTTACTAGGTGATGAGCATTTCGTACATCAAGTAATTATGTTCATAAAAAATAACAATTTTTCTTTCGCTTTTAGCCAATAAAGAAGTGGTGGTGTTAAGGGATTGATAAGAAATGAGATAAAGCATTAAAGACTCTAAACATTTCGGATCAAAACATGAACGTACCACGAGTGTTCTTGAGCTCAATGATTCTCTATTCCTCAGGTGGCTCTTACCAAAGCTCATATTTCATGCCTGCATATATAAGTACACGTGTACGTGTGTGCTGTTTGATTTCGTTTGCTTGATAAACCATCCGCAGCGGTAATACTTGTTTACTGGCTATCCTTTTCCGCACCTTCGACTAAATATTTCGGCAATCAATGCTATAATAGGCAATCAATGGCAAGCCGTATTTGAAAAATTACTTCGATTATGTAGCGGAGAAAAGAGGAAAGAGAAGAAGATAAAAGTGAAGAAAACAGAAAATTATCTTACAAATAAAACAAGTTCGAGGGCGGAAGAGTTTGAATTTAAGAGTTTTGCAATATTTTCTACACCGAATTCGTAGGCTGAGTATCGGATATTTATTTTATCAAATAGGGTAATCGTATTTCAGAGTGAAAGAGTCTTGTCGAGGCCCTATGCTCCCGAGAGGAGTGAACAAGGAAAAAAAAAATATCAGAGCAGCCTTAAATTTGTGAAACCTTTAAGGGTTTCTTTTGGTGCATTTAACTTTTATGGGATTTAAGTTACTAATAATTAGGTGCCGTTCGACGTATGCCATCTTCGTCCCTTAGGCTAGAACAGACTAGTTAGCACCCCCGCTTTGCCACTGCCTTCAATGGAGCATTGCGTTCATAAGAGCAACATCTTTTTTAGACGCCTGCTCTGAGCTTCCATCATAGTTATCATAGTGCTGCTGAAAACTGTATCAAATTTTATATTGTTTTCTTCATTTTGCAACGCGCTGAAAACACACAACTAGCTTTACCAAACTCAAAACGGTCAACATTTTTTTAGGAGCTTGTGCCAACATTCATTATCATCATTGTTGGCGTGACGGTCCGGGTTGAACAGGTCAATAACTTAATAACTTATAACTTAATAACTTATTGTTCCGTTGCAGACATCCTCCAGTTGTTCATTCTAAAGATCTTGGCGTCATCATTAACTGTATCAATCTAGGTTTTTCTTGCGCGACGCATTTTATAAGGCATATGCAGCTTACTATTGTAGATCTTTGTTGCGATTTTGTTGAAAATCTTTCGCTCCTTAGCTCCTTGCTTCTTGGCTCTGTGCCGTTCCGGAGCTCTGTTGTTTACTTTCCTTAAAATTACCAAAACTCTTAAATTCCCCAGAAAAAAGCGAACACATTTTTGTTCACATTTATTACTTTATTACAGTCTGACTGTCTTAATGTTTTTGTTTTTCAGTTCTCCAACTCTTTTGTGCTTCTCTCATGCCTTATAACGCTTCAGTTTTCAGACATGTGCTGCTTTTTCGTAGTAGGCACTAATGCTGCTTTCTCGTTTATTCAATTTTATGGATGATTGCAGCTAAAAATCAACCTTTCCCACTTTAGTCACGTATAGGCTATGTTTATATAAATTTCAAACGGTCACCCTTGCTTTTTCACATCTCATATAACCCTTCAACCCCTGTTCATGTCGATTATCTGTTTTCGTGAAAAATGTTTCGTTTCAATCATTAAAAAATATGACATGATATCCACTGCCGATGATCTCTTTTATGCAGAGTCAAAGTCAACGTTTTTTGAGACATAAAAATGGAATTAAAAAAATTCATTCAATTTCGAAAGCAATGCAAATACTTTTGAACTATGCAGCTATTGAAATGAAATATTCCTTTATGTACTCAAAATTGTATAGTCAGTCATTGCATCAAAAGCTTTTAGCTGAATAAACTCCAATTCATTTGAATGTTGCGCATACGCCCCATCAGTCATTTTAATACAAGATAACTTACACGCGCATACATATCTACATTGTAAAGGAATTCCAAAAATGCATGCAGCAGAACACTGAGAATATAAAGCGCGGCGTGGCAGCAGGGCAACGAATATACGACTACCTCTCTTTGGGCTTTAAAGTGCTCTTTAGCTTTAAAAGTTTTTAAATTTTTTTATGCGAAAACTTGGTAGAGAAAAATTTAAATTCTTCAGTTGTTATTTAAGCGGTGAAGTAAAAGTTTTCGTTTTTATTTTGAAAATGCCTCTCTGTAACTTTTTGCCGCCTAACATGTCAGCAGAATGCAATGCTTATAATTTGCATGCCCGTAGCTGTACTTTGTGGCTTATAGCCAACGCTGTTCTAAACATTTTTATTTCACATAAACTTTGTTATTTTCATTTTCCTTCCTCTCTTTATCTCTCTCTTTCCCGCTTTGTTACCATTCTAGGCACCTGAACGACAACCACTTGGCGCACTGCGAGTTGCACGCCTTCGATTGCTTGCAGAATCTCACATCGCTACTGCTGACGGGCAATGAATTCAAGACATTGGATCCGCGTGTCTTGCAGAATCTAACAAATTTGAATTATATGTGAGTAGTGAAATGTAATACTTATATATATATATAAATATATATATCTATATCTATATATAGATATATATATATATTTATATATATATTTAGCCACAGAGGTTGAATGCAGTTTATGGGTGTTGCTGGTGGTGAGTGCAGCGCCTCTCCATACAGAGCAGACGTTGTGCGCACCATGCCGCGCTACAGTGCAAATGTTGAGATATTACACTGTTTCATTCTTCATTTTCTGGAAATTCTAACAATTTTTAAATTTTCTTCCCACTGCTTATTTGCTTTTGCAGCTATTTCTCGTGGTTTCACTTGTGTCGTGCCGCTCTGCATGTGCGTGTCTGTGAGCCTCATGGCGACGGCATTAGTAGCACTTATCATTTGTTGGATAATCAAATATTGCGGGCAAGGTAAGTGAAGGGGTAGAAGGGGTAGGACAGATACAAAAACAAATACTCGTATATGAAAGACATTTTAAGAAAATAGTAAGAAATTGAAAATGCTTCTATGCACATTCAGTGGCAAATTTTTTGTCGATTTCCCTGGAGGAGGGCCATAAAATATTTTAAAGTATTTGGTTTTAGATAAATAAATGCATGGAAAATTGGGTAGAATAGCATGAACGAGAGCTCCAACCTATAATGGCGTATACGAGTATTCCTGCTACAGATCCCTAACTCTGCTTGCACCAGAGAAATGAAGGACCGTTTTTTTGTTTCTTACGGTGTATGAAAGCTGCTTGATAAACGAACTTTTGACGCTTGCGGATTCTACCATATGCGCTTTAAAGTATTGCAATCTGTGTCTACTCAAAGCCGGTTACAAAATACACTCGGTTGTTCCATCATTCGCAAAGTGACCGGACGTATGGCTTAGTTTTGACTTGGTGCTAGGCCAAAAAGTTCAGAAGTTTATTAAGCGTCGAGATCTAAAACTGCTTAGTTAAAGAAAGAATCCATCAGCAGAATAAAAAGTTAAAGGTGTAGCATCGGCAATCATTTGGCGCGTACACTTCTGTCAGATTTTTGATGGAGCTCCTTCACCTATTTGTGCTGTACGTCTTGATATTCATCCCCAACTGGAGGGACCTACAATTTTATGCCGAGGAGCTTTTTCATACTCTCAAAAATATGCTCGGAGGTTTGTCATTGCCTGCCGAGGGACGACTGCTGTTAGAAAAAACTTTTTCATTCTGTTTTTTCATGCGCGGAGATACGAGCCTCTGCACTCTCTAACCCATTCCGCTACGGCGGCCGCCTTAACACTTGTCACTTAATTATACTTAACCATCCTACGGCGGCCGCCGTTGGCGAATGGGTTGGTGCGTGATTACCATTCGGAATTCACAGAGAGGTCGTTGGTTCGAATCTCGGTGAAAGCAAAATTAATAAAAAAACATTTTTCTAGTAGCGGTCGCCCCTCGGCAGGCAATGGCAAACCTCCGAGTGTATTTCTGCCATGAAAAAGCTCCTCATAAAAGTATATATTTGCCGTTCGGAGTCGGCTTGAAACTGTAGGTCCCTCCATTTGTGGAACAACAGCAAAACGCACACCACAAACAGGAGGAGGAGCTCGGCCAAACACCTAACAGAAGTGTACGCGCCAATTATTTATTTTTATTTTTTATCCTATATTTATACCAGGATACTACTAATATATCTATTTTATTACTTAACCGACCCATATTTCACCTTATGCAGAATTTTGCGTATAAGCAGTTTAATGCAAATAGATATATTTAAATACGTAATAGGCAGTAATGGGTTAGGGTTTCAAGTTGATTGCATATCTAGAATCCTTATTGATATTGATTACCTATTCTAGTGACAAATATTCCTTTCAAACATTAAAGAGCATGACATGATATCCACCGCCGATGATCTCTTTTATACAAAGTCAAAGTCAACGTTTTTTGCGCCATACAAATGGAATTAAAAAGTGCATTCACATTTGAAAGCAAGATAAATATAGGGGTTTTCAGTAAGAGCGCTTCAACTTTTGAACTTTTTTGAATAAAATACAAACGGTTTGACTTTTTTAACTAATTTTTTTTTGTTATCGAGTTTGAACATATACATTTAAGTATGAAATTCGATTTCTTTTGCATGACCACCGCGTGTACGTTTTACGAAGTCCAATCGTTGAACCCAATTTTCGACCACTCTTTTGCATAAATCGGCCGAAATTCCAGCAATTTCGCGTTCAATATTGGCTCTGAGCTCACAAATCGTCGCCGGCTTGTTACTGTAGACCAATGACTTCACATAACTGGACCGTAAAATGGCCGTAATGCTCTTAAAGTAGCAGCAACAGAACGATTATTTTCATAAAAAATTTGCACGATTTGCAATCGTTGCTCAAGTGTGTAGCGTTCCATGATGAAATGTATACTAATGAAGTTTACAAATGACAAGCGAAAAATAAAAAATATTGCGTCGTTCGCCCTCCCTATCGGAAAAAAGTTGAAGCGCACCTATTGAAAAACCCTATACTTTTAAGCTATGCAGCTGTTAAAAATAAGGTTACTTTATGCACTTAAAATTGTATAGTCAGTCATTGCATCAGCAGCTTTTAGTTGAATAAAATCCAATTCATATGAATGTTGGTCATACGCCCCAGCAGCCAAATTAATATAATAAACATATAATATTTACACACACATATGCACATATATGTTAAAGAAATTTGAAAAATACATCCAGCAGAGCACTGAGAATATAGAGCGTGGCCTGGCAATAAAAATACGAATATACGAGTACCCTTACGTTCGTACGTAAAGAAAAATAAAAAGACACCAGCAACATAGGCATTTTGAACAAAGCACTCTCGAAAAAAGCAGAGAAAATAGTGACAAAATAGAATTCTGTGTTTCAAGCGGAAATAGTACAATAACAAAACCAACAACAGCCATGGCGACACCACTTTAACCAACTCTTACAACGCCATGTGCCATTTCAAACCAGTTGTACTTTCTAAGTTTGTCTGCTCACCAGCTGGTAGCGACCAAAGAGCAAGCCAAATAAACGTAAAGCCAAACAAGAAAAAAATCTGTTTGGAAACTAAAAGTTTTTCTGGCGTGTAGTAAATTTTCAGCAAACTATTTTTTTGTGTTTGAAAACTGAAATATTTATTTAATTTTGCACCATGTGTTTACATTTTAGTGAGAGTGAAAACTTTTTACTACACACAACTGACACTGTGCACAGGAAATTGTGCGATTTAAATGCTTAGCGCGAAATTAAATTATATATTGCGTAGACGCCCTGGTGATTGGATTACGCTGAAAGTTTTTGAATAAAGTGAATATTTGAAAGATGCGTTATTTAAACGTCACACATTTGAGGGTGTGTGGACGGTGAGTTCAACAATGGTGCGACATTTCTGAATGCGGGAGTAGTAGAGCGTTTAGCGGTGAAGATCGCATAAGTAGCTTACGTAATATGTAAAAATGTAAATACTTTAAGCGTTTGTAGGAATTAACTTCGTTGCTCACTGTGTATGCCAAGTAATTGTGGTTCGAAGGCGGCAGAAAACTGTAAAATCTTCCATTTGAAGGATGGTGGCAGACGAGAAATCTCGACCAAACACCAAATAAAGCATTTAAGCTCCAGTTATATATATACCCATTTTCTTGAGTTAATTATCTAATTAATTACCCAGTACAATAGGTGAAATGGTTGAAATACCAGTCTGGTACTCTCCAAGTGACACTGAAGCGCCGTTTTGATTCAACCCAGTACAAATTTAAAATTTGTCATTGGTGCAGTAAAGCGGCCATATAATACTGAAAGCACAACATCATTTTTGTAGAACAGAGTCAAAGCGCAGGAAGTCTCAATTTCTTTATTAGTGTCCAAATTTTGCCCATAGAACTCTTTATATTAAGTGTAAAAAGTATTGTAAGGCGTTTTCTGTTAGAAATTTTCTTGTCAATGCTTTATAGTAAAACTTTACGAGGATTGTTTCTGAGGAAGATTTTAACCCCTTAACTGTACTTTTCAGGGAACAATTTGATGACTTTGACCCAAAAAGTGCATTTAAGTGGGACATTTTAGGAATAACGTGATCTACAAAAATATGTCCCAGCAAATTTCAGAAAGAATTACTAAAAATAGAAACACTGCGTAAATGACATATATCGGCCTCACTACATCACACCCACACCAGACTGCTTTTTAGACATCAGCTTAATTCGACCAGTGCGCTGCGCACCAAGCTAAGCATTAGCTGTGTAAACTGTTGTTGTTTTCCATTTAAGTTCAAACAACTGACATCATGTGGGACTATTAAGCCTCCTGTTTGTTTGTATGTTTTTGATTTTGTTTTGTAAATTACACTAAGTCTCATTTTTTTATTATAGAATGTTCAACACTCCATTAAAGCATTTAATCTTAATTTGTTTTTTATTCTTCTACAAGTACCTATATACAAAATTCCATTAACTTCTTACTTTTTACATTTAACTTTTCACTTGTCTCAACAGTGTTTGGGTAATGGCCTTTGTCGCCACCGTTGGCAATCTGCTCGTGCTGCTAGGCCGCTATTTCTACAAATCCCGCAGCAATGTCGAACATTCGTTGTATCTACGGCACTTGGCCGCCAGTGACTTCCTTATGGGCGTCTACTTAACGGTAATTGCTTGTGCAGATATCAAGTTTCGTGGCAAATACATAATCTACGATGAGTTATGGCGACAGAGCTTGTGGTGTGATTTCTCGGGTGCGTATTGATAAAGTATACAGTTATAAATGGCAAAGGCGAAGCGAAAACAAATAAGATAAAAAGAGAAAAAGAGAACGAAGTAAAAAAATACAAATTTTAAAATGCAAGAAATTCCTTAAATTGGCTCAAATGGCTCTTGCAAATTGATATGGCAGCAAACCTATTAAAAATTCAATAAAAATAGATCGCCATGCTGTTAGTTGCAAACTTTGGTAACATTTTTAATTTTTATTTTACATGGTACAATTTTTTCAGGCTTTCTGAGCACATTCAGCTGTCAATCATCGACTTTGCTGCTGACGCTAGTCACTTGGGATCGCCTGATGTCGGTGACGCGTCCACTAAAGCCACGCGACAGCGGCAAAACGCGGTAAGTGATAATAATACATTTACATATTTAGTGGTAAATAGTAGTGGAGGGGTGGCAGAAGTGAATAGTGTGTTCAAAAGTTAAGCTTTTGCTTTTAGAGCAAAAAGTTGAGCAAGCCAAGAGGCAAAGTGCTGCAATCTGTAATGTCTACATACCAAAAATGGTCTCATGGAAATTATTATTAGCCGAATTACATTTTTTTTCTACAGATTAACACCAAAACCCTTTAGCGCTTCATTGCTGGCATTCACTCATCATTCACTCCTCAGTTCCCAGTATCGTCCAGAGATGAAATAATAATTTTTAATTCAAAATGATTCTAGAGCAACAAAGAAGTGGCTAGTCTTCTATGTCTTTCTTTGCCTAACACCTGTTTTTTAATAGAGAAATATCCATTGTTGTTGTTGTTGTTGTTGAAGTGGTCGAGTATTTCCACCGAAATAATCCTAATTAGTGACCAGCACCGTTTTACTACCACCGTCCTCGTAGAATGATGTTGGTTTTTTTTTGTTTTTTACCCTTTAATCTGCCAGTTAAATTTCAATCAAAAAAGGTGGTGCCGAAACTTCTGGTGTCGGAATAGCATTTCTAGTGGAATCCCTACCAAATTGTTTCGCTTTTAGTTTCTGTGAAACATTTTAACCCTCCAACTGCCATTTTTAATTAACTTTCATGTAAATTCGTGATCTTGGCATACCAACTATGACTGAAGTAACGAAGCAATTTGCCATAGCTCACCAACAGCGACTAAAAAATCATGTCAGCGATGCAGCATCCCGCTTACATCGGCTGAATTCTTCTCGAATCGCGCAACGGGAACAGACCTTATGGAGAGCGAAGGGCACTTACATTGTAAAAAGTTTCTTGCTTTTTATATTTAGTTACTAGGAGCAAGTGTAAAACGCTTCTAAAAAATGAATAAGAATCGTTAAAAAAAATTAATTCTTTAAAAAGGGGTTCACAAATAGCCACTTACTAAGACTTAGTGGGTTAAAATGTTGTGCCAAAAGTATGATAGCAAAATTTTATTATAGGTCTCGGAAGCTGTTAACACCCTTTGAGCTCGACTTTCAGGCCATATTTTAGGTCAGAGAAAGACGTTCCTAACTAAATAAATTTAAACTGTAACTCACTGTAAAAAACTTGTGATAAGGTGTAAGCCTAAGTTCTCTTGGCGTTTGATTACAATGCGTGAATACTAAGATTTGCAATTGGTTTGGCTGCGGTTCAAAAATAACCGTTATATACAGTGTGATAGAATAAAAAGCATCTTAGCAAATATGCGTTAAATGCAAGTGCTCTGCTTTTGATGAGCCAAAAATATGAACCAGTGATTCCAAAAACCTATAAACCGTACGACTCAGAATGGCCAAAAAGGTATTTGCACATCTGTGTAAACTGTGGATACCAAACTCATTTGTCTTGCCCACAAAAATCCAGTTTTTTAATGCTTGCGTTAAATCGATTTTGTTGCACGGATGCGAGACCTGGTCAACCACAAAGACAAACGTCACGAAACTATAAACTTTTGTTAATAGATGCCTCAGGCTTTCTACGGATATGGTGGCCCACGAGGATCTCGCACTCAGGAAATCCCGGTGGAGACAGAAATCAAAAATTAAAAGTATGGGTGGCTGGGTCATACATTAAGAAAGAGCACGGATGTGGGAATTAAACATATCGATCGGAGAGAAATATGGTTTGCATCTGTGCATTTAGTAAAATTTTACGAGGAACAATTTGGTCGAACGTCTTAACCCATTAGATCTCTCATGAAAGGGTCGTTTGGGCCCATTTTTGGCATTTTGAAGGTCGCTTGAGAAAATTATTTGCCATAAAATCATCAGACAAAATCTTTGTACAAATTATCCAAACCCTTCTGAAGTTTTACTTTAGGGGCTTCGGTCCTTCATTCAAAGTTAGAATCATTTCGGCTGCATAAAAAGACCGGGATTTTTGCATAGCGTAATTGGAGCAAACAAAGCTACTTCCAAAAAAATTTTGTTATTACAATTAAATTAAAATTCGTTAAGCGCTTTGTTTTTTTAATGGAAAATCAATGATCTGTGGGTTTTTTTTTATTTCCATTATAAATTACGATCTGTTAATATTAACAATAAGTAATTGGTGTTAGGGTTTGGAATTAAAATGTCCCTTCCCTTTGAAAGAGAACATTATTGACTTTGGTGGTATTTAGTTACAATTTTACTAATAGTCTAAGAGCTGGCTACATGAAAGTGCCCTCATCAGGTACATGGCTAATTTATATTGAAAATAATAGTATTAGTGTAGACGAATATAAAAATGAATGTCTGCCATTGCAAAACTGGGGCGCAAAGGGGGGATACGCAGGGAAAGGGGTGAATTTTGGGTGGAAAAAAATGCATAAGGTACAGGGATTCTATGTACGGGAAAAGTTTGGTTATATATTTGAGAAAGTGTAAAAAAAATTGGCAGACATTTTGCGAGGGGCTAACTCGCCGGCAGACGGCGCTGAAGATTGCAAAAATTAATTTTAAAAAAATCACAAGGTACATGAATTCCAATTATTGTATTTTAAAGTTTAAACATTCCTAAAGCCATTTACAAAATGGCAGACAAAAAAGTGAGGGCTAAGGCCGCGGCAGACGACGTTAAAAAGTGCGCTACACATCAACATTTTTAGTCACATTCGCAATCGGAATCTGATTCGGACGTGATATCTCCTTCGCTATCGCTGTATTCATCTTCATTTTGATTCGCTTTCTGCATTAATGTCTTCATCGCCTGTAACAAAGCACAAAGCAAAATGATTTTTAGACATTTAATAGAATGGAATAGTTATATGTTCTGTGGATAAATATATTACCTTCGTTTGTTCCAGGATCAATAATATCTTGTATGGTACTAGGCAGCTGTGGTCCGTCAAACCATTTAAATGTATACTTTCCCTCTACTAATATCCATCCGCAAGTTTCTGGTTGTAAATATGATAGAATTTTCTTATGAGCATTTTTCCAATATATTTGGTCCTCAATAAATGCTGCGTTAATTCAGCCTGGCTAGGAGGCAAAGTGGATGAGTCAAAATTCTGCAATTTTTTTTTCTGGAAAGGTTCCTCCAAATCGTTGACCTTATAGGTTTTTAAAAATAAGGCGAATCGTGCATCATTTACGGAGCTCAACAGCGGAAAGTTGTACAAATTACAGATAAACTTTTCAAGAATCGGGAAAACAGCGGTTTCATCACAGTCTTCATGTCCAATTTGACCGAATGCTTTTTGTAAGTCTTCATTTTTCTTTAAAATCTGTAAAGGACGTTGCTTTCCCTTGCGAAATAATGCGGGATTAAAATCGCAGCCAGTCAAAGCATGAAATCCTGGCAGAGATTGACACATTATCTCGCCTAACTTTTCATGCAACGTCGATACGTCAATTATTCGTTGCTTATTCCAAACCCCTGTTTGAATATAAACTTTGCTATTGTGTTGTACGTGAATCATATTAGCCAACATAATAATTAAAATATCCGTATCTGAGCATTTTATTAGAATGTTCGCTGTTGACTCGATATTGCACGCATGATATACTATTTTTGAATCCGCCTCTTCATGCAAATCGAGAGTAAGCTTATCATTTTTTGAAAATAATATGCTTTCATTCACAGCTTCATATTGATAACAGTTATCAAAATTGAGTAGCACTTTTTTATTTTGAAAGAATGGAATTAATTCTTGATTTTGCCAGTTGACGATTAAAAATTTCACGAGTGCCTCTTTGAAAAAGCTATTTCAGAGTTCTTTATTAAAGTCTGATGGTCTTGATTGTTCAGGTCCAGAAATCACGTACATACGATTACCAGAGGAACCACTTCGCTGAGATCTTTCGTAATCTTTGATAAATGGTGAACAATATCTATCAAAAATTACATGAATTTCACGGGCCGCATTGTTAGTCACCATTTGATTTTTTTTTTTTTTGGAGATACTTCCGAATGTTTTTGGTAAATCCTTGATACAATGTATGAGAAAGAATCCGTCTATTAAACAAATGTCAGTGTAGCTTGGGGCTGTACTTTGAACGTCTTTTTCCAACGACTTCAACAAAACAGATTTATCTGTTTTATAAATCGATCCATCCATCTGATCATGCTACAGTTAAAAACGCACTTCTTCCCACTCATAGCCATGATGCAAACAAACTCAAAAATATTGAAATACTAGCGAAAACCCGCCCGTTCCGCTGGTCGTCTTTAAAAAAAGAGGTTGTCTATAAAGTCGGTTTACTGACGATAGTTTAACGTGACAACGTCATAAGAAAATATTGATGGAATGGTTGCAATTTTCAAAACAAATTTTTAATTTTATTTGTTTGATAGATATTTTGTATGGATATAGAGGAGGAGGTAAATGGAATTGCAATGGAATAGGTCAAGTTACATTTACACAAACGTGAAAAATGACGAAACATTTATCAAATTCATGAAAGATATCTTCAATTTCGATTGTGCATCAGACGTTAATAAGTCAACAACACTAAGAGGCACCATCATCGATTTGCCTTTTTCAAGACACTTTACACTCGAAACACTCCATAAATATCGATAATAATTCTTCTGCACTTAAATATCAAGAATGTGACTAAAAATGTTGATGTATAGCGCACTTTTTAAAGTCGTCTGCCGCGGCCTTAGCCCTCACTTTTTTGTCTGCCATTTTGTAAATGGCTTTAGGAATGTTTAAACTTTAAAATACAATAATTCGAATTCATGTACTTTGTGATTTTTTTTTAATTAATTTTTGCAATCTTCAGCGCCGTCTGCCGGCGAGTTAGCCCCTCGCAAAATGTCTGCCAATTTTTTGTACACTTTCTCAAATATATAACCAAACTTTTCCCGTACATAGAATCCCAGTACCTTATGAATTTTTTTCCACCCAAAATTCACCCCTTTCACTGCGTATCCCCCCTTTGCGCCCCAGTTTTGCAATGGCAGACATTCATTTTTATATTCGTCTACACTAATACTATTATTTTCAATATAAATTAGCCATGTACCTGATGAGGGCACTATCTATGTAGCCAGCTCTCCGTCTATAATACATAGTATTCTATAATTTTATATTATTATATTTTATTTTATATCACAGTACGGGCAAGATCTGTGGGTGTTTTGCGCTTTAGTCTTCTTGGTTTAAGTTCCATCTCCGGTATCAGTCTCATCTCGTGGTTTTTGTGCTCTAATAGTCGCAAGATGTGCTCACTGCTGCTGCTTTTTACTGCTTCAGTGACAGTGTCTATGCCGAGGTCGCGGTGAATATCGTCATTTTTTATGTACCAATTTGCGTTTGTGATGGTCCTTAGCATCTTAGATTGACTTCTCTGAATGATTTGTAGGTTTGATTTACTGGCAGTCCCCCAAATTTCTAGTCCGTAGGTCCATGTCGGTCTGATTATTGATTTGTATATCATTTGTTTATTAAGTAAGCTTAGGGTTGATTGTTTTCCTAGAAGCCAGTAGAGTTGTCGGAATTTGTTTTTCATCTCGTTTCTCTTGTTTAGTATGTGTTTTTTCCATGTGAGTTTTGAGTCAATCGTTATGCCTAAGTATTTTGCACTTGAGTGTATTTTTATGTCTTCCCCGTTAATTTGGATTGGATATCTTGCAGATTTTCTCTTCGCGTATATTACATGTTGTGTTTTGTCTTTATTAACCTCAATGCCCCATTTTCCAAACCATTTTGTTGTAGCTGATAGCGTATCTTGCAGTGTTTTTGTTGCTGCTTCTTCACTGTGGTTAGCTGACATTAAAACTGTGTCGTCTGCAAATGTAGCTATCATTGATCCTCGAGTAGTTGGCGTTGGTATATCTGCTGTGTATACTAAGTATAGTATGGGGCCCAGTACGCTTCCTTGAGGTACTCCAGCAGACGCCGTCAAGATAACAGAGCACTCATCGTCATATTTTATGAAGAAGTGTCTATCAGTCATGTAGCTTTTAAGGATATTAAATATGTTAAGTGGTAAAATGGTTTTAAGTTTATATAGAAGTCCTTTGTGCCATACTCTGTCAAAAGCTTTCGCGATGTCCAAATACACGGCAATGCAATATTTCTTCTTATCGAAGTCGTCTGTAATTTTGTTGACTACTCTGTGAATCTGTTGCACAGTTGAATGTTGTTTTCGGAAACCGAACTGGTGTGAGGGGATAACACCTTTTTGTTGTAGAATCGGGGCAATTCTGTCAAGCAGTATTTTTTCAAACAATTTAGAGAGGATGGGCAGCAAGCTAATTGGTCTGTACGAGCTAGCAACAGTGGCGTTCTTGTTTGGCTTGGGGATCGCTATAACTTGTGCAACTTTCCATGCTTTTGGGAAGTATTGTAACCTAATTATTCCGTTGAAGAGGTCTCGTATGTATTTTATTATAGTATCGGGTAGTTCCTTTAGTATTTTCCCATTTATTTGGTCATATCCCGGTGTCTTTTTGTCTTTAAGTTTCTTTATATAATATTTGATTTCTTCTTTTGTCGTGTTTTGTATTGTGTGGTCTGCATTCTCAATTGTGTTCGGCATATCAATGTCTTTATTATCCATGCTATTTGTAAATATTGTTTTAAAGTGGTCAGCTAATGTTTCAGCCTTTTCTTTGCTTGTTCTAGCCCATGTGTTGGAGTTTGTTTTTATTGGAGGCTTGTGTATGGTTGTTTTAGGGAGTTTTTTAGTTGCTTTTCATAGGGAATAGTTGGTAGCTGTAGTTGTTTCGAGGCTGCTAAGGTACTTCTTCAGTTGGTTGTCATTATGTTCTTGGAGAATTTTTTTGAGTTCGTTTGATGATTTGTTTAGCTTAGCTTTATCGGCTGGGTGTTTGGAGCGTTGCCAGTCTTTCCTGAGTTTGCGTTTTTGTTTGATTTTGTCTAAAATAAAAGCAGGGATTTTCTTTGTTATTAAGGTGTCTAATATTGGTGTCGATTGTGTTACTGCTTTTATTATGTTATCGTTTAAGTATACGATTGCACTGTCCAGTTCGGAAGAGGATTTCAAAGAGACTCGAGTTTCCATGTTTTCTTTTATGACATCACGAAATATATTCCAGTTCGTCTTATGGTTATATAGC